>ML778782.1:878166-890225 GCA_009831015.1 Picea engelmannii | reverse complement strand
TCAAAATCATACCAAGCATATATTTCCTGATTATATTCATCCCTGAGGCCCTGCATAAGAAATATCTCCTGCATGTTGTTCAATGAATCTTGAATACTACAAAAACTGTCATTGAGGCCATCTGTGATGATATTTGTGAGGCTATCTGTGAGGCCTTGTGCTAACACATCCAATCTCTCATCCAATGTGTGAAACAATTGGGATTTGAATGATTCAAGAATTTATTTCAGGTTTTGAGAAGAAATAACCATCTGAAAACCCAAAAAATAGACCCAATAAGTTTCGACAGAAAATCGCGGCTTTTTCTGGAAAAACCCTAAAAACTGTTGAAGTTCAAATGCTCATAACTTCACTTCCCGGACTTCGTTTTGGATGATTTGTTTTTTGAAATTGGGTGAAATTGTGAGAGGAACTCAGATATGTAATTTATTTGGGAAGATTCGGCCTCCAAATGCTACAGAAATAAAAACAAATCGCGCCGCCGTCCGTAGAAAAAACCCTGAAAAATTGCAGATTTTAAAATCTCAATATCTTGACCTTCCGGACTCCATTTCGGTTGATTTTTTTTTTTTTTAAATTGGGTGTTTTTCTGAGAGGAACTCAGATCTACAACCCTTTTCTGCAAATTTTTCACCGAAATATACTGAAAACTTCGATAATGTCGCGACCCTCTTTTTTCTGCTCCGAAAAAAAAATCCTGTAAAAATAAAAAATATTTGCCCACAACTCCGGCCAAGGAAAGTGCTCTGATACCACTTGTTAAGAACCAATATCAGATCTGAAGATATAATCACCACAAATACTGAATACACAATAGATCCACAAATCAATATAGAAGAAACCACACTATATTATTACCAACCCTTGAGGTAGGGCAACACCATACAATGGATCCTATTATGGAAGGGATCCTCTCCTGTTCACTTGCCTCTTCGAGGGGGCTTCCTCCTAATGAGATTCAGCTCCAAATACAATATTTCTCTTCATGTCTCATTACATTGCTTGAACCCCTTTATATAGTGCTATCATCTCCTAAGAACATTCTAGAGGAGGAATCTTCTAGAAGTAGAACCTTCTAAGAAGTTCTCTTACATTTATTATATCTAACTACCATAGTGGGTCTTATTTAATAATATAGTGGACCTAGTCCACCTTACATTGAATGACCTCCACTATTATCACTATGGGCCCTCTAGGCCCCCCCACTACCTCTCTAGCTACCTTACAATTGTCAACTTGGGGGAAGGGATTTCACATTCAATCGGAAGAATTGACTCCACACCATGTACTAAATGAAAAATGAGAGAAATTAGTTGAAGTCTTTACCAAGGTTGGATATGCCCAAAGTGCAGGGTAAAGCATCAGATGCCAGTCATATTTACTTTGGTTGACAATTGTTTTCAAGATGGTCTTGAGAGATTTATTCATCGCCTCTACTTTTCCATTTGCTTGGGGATAATAAGGGGAAGAATGATCATGCTTAAATCCTAGTTTTGATGCTAACTCTTTCATCATTTCATTTTGAAAGTGAATGACATGATCAATGACAATCTCTTTTGGGATTCCAAACCGGGCTATAATTTGGTTGAATACAAATAATTTTGTAGTATTACCATCGTATTTAATGGTAGCCATGGCCTTTTCCCATTTAGTAAAGTAACCCATGACCCTAATAATATGTTGGTGCCCCCGAGCTGAAGCTGGGTTACAATCTATAAAATATACCCCCCACTTGGTGAAGGGACTGACGATGATGAATAGGTGAAGAGGGGTTGGGTGCGAGTGCATTTTCTGAGTGAACACCTGGCAAGGGTGACACTCCTTGACCACTTCAACACAATCTTTAAAACTTGACGGTAAAAAATAATTGGCTTGCAATATTTTTTGGGTTGTCGCAAGCCTAGATAAATGACCACTGCAAGCCACACTGTGACAGTTATTGATAACAGACTCAACTTCCTCATTACTCAAGCAACGACGTAAAATATTATCTACTCCTCAATGATACAGAGTGTCACCATGTGATAAGGTAGTTTTTATCTCGGTATGAAGACGAGAGGAAAACATGTTCATCCTCAAATGAATCTTCATGAAAAATGTCCTCATCTAGTCGAGAGAAGTCTGATATCAACTCGAAAAAAACTAGCAAAGAAAGCCCAAAATCTTGAAAGCACAACCTCTCACAGAGGTAAAGGTACTAGGAAGACCCCCAAATACAAATAGAACCCCAGAAATATCTCTGAAGCTCAGAAGGTATTAGAGGGCTATCCCGACATCACTAATTACACAATGGGTTTCACCACTGTCAGACACATATGTTTAGTTTAATAGCCTTGGTGAATTTTACTCAAAAAATCCTATTCCAAGGCCCTATGCCCTATACTTGTTTGTGAACCCTGAAAAATAATATTGTTTCTAATAAAATTTAATTAATTAGCATTAATTTTAATGGCCTCGGTTAACTCAAGAGGTGTGATCGTGAAACTGATGGTATTACGACTCAACATATAAAAATAAGCAAATATAAAAACACTACTAAGCACTAGTATTGAATTTCAAAGAGATAGTATGCTTCTAAATGCAATTTTTTCCAATGCAATCTCTACAATTTCAATGAATGCAATCTCTCCACATGTGTCAAAATCAATGAAAAGTAATCAAAATTGCAAATGCCATAATGCCAAAACAGGAAAATGTTTTTGTATTTTCGATATAAAGAAAAGAAAATGCAAGGACTGAATAACAACTTCACAAGCAGACCCTACTGCAAGAAAAAAGAGACAAGACAAGAAGGATACCAAGAAGCAAAAAATCAGACCAATGTGCAAGGACAACCAATGAAAAAGATGATAAGGAAGAATACCTCTCGAAATTTCAGCAATAAGAAGGCTTCATATCACTCTGCAAGCACTCAACAGTCAGGATAGAGACCCAAGAATACTCACCACCCAACCAAACTTTCCCAACAAACACCAAACTCAACCAACAAGACTAAACAACTGATGTACACGACTATTTGAACAAATATCGCGTATATACACACCCTACATGAAGACAAATCGCGTATGTATGTGTCTGTCAAGGGAAAAATCGTGTATATCCAGTATAAAAATTCCAGGGCAAGGGTTAAGCCAATAAAATCAGATTAAAAGTAAAAAAATAGGTTGTCAAGTGATAGGCGACAAGGAAACTCAGGCTATCAGAGAGAAAATCAAGGAGAAAAACACTCCAAACCCTAAAAAAGAAGATCAATCTGCAGTATGGTCACCAATTTTGTTACGAGGAAAATATTTCTATGGCATGGGGTAAACCACAACATACAGAATGACATGTAGAAATCAACTCTAATCCCAAATATGCTATATAAATGAAATGATTACAAGACAAGACCAAGATCCTACCTCGTCCAGACGTTTGATGAATACCACCGTTGAGCACACAACTCAAAGCTCTATTCCTGTAACTTGTCCTCAAAAACCAAGATAAGCAAGCATATAGTGATAATATATAATGTTATCATATATATTAGCATATTCCATTAACATACATGACAAATATGCATATGGAATAATAATTCAAATATTTGCAAGATATCAATTGGACGAGAAAAGAGTATTTCTATTAAAATAATCAACAGAAGTATATATGTGACAAACTTCTGTAACGAAAAATATCGGAACCAAGAAACTAAGCCCCTCCAACTCGGCCTCCACCACTTCAATCCTCCACCAAAGGCAAGCTCATATAAAGGATTCAATGAGGTTCTCCATCACAAAGAAGGAAGAGCTTGGGGGCTAAACAAGGAGTTCAAACTTTCAAGGACAAAGGGATGCAGATTCAATATGAAGTGAAATTTCTCCAGAGTGTCTTTGCTCTCAAAGTTGAATTGTTGAATCCCCCTCAAGGATTGGATATGGCTCAATTTATAGCCTTAAAATGGAACTGAAGGATCGAGTCAGAGTGTTTCCAGTATATGGAAGGTCAAGGATCATGGATCTCGTGACATGGAATGGAAACTCGACATTATTTTTAATTTTGAGCACCAAACTCGATGTATGCGGGTTGTAGTGGAGCAACCTGCATATACACTTGTTCTATAACTGATAGGGTGTGTATATGTGGAAAAATATGTTTTTTTGGCTCCGGAAGGTAAAAAGGGGACTTCAAGTCTGCATAGGGAAATGGAAAGGCCATCCAAGCAAGTTGCATGGGGTGAGGCAAAATTTGTTGTAAGAATTATTATTATAAGAGTATTATTCTTTTCTATTGTTTTCCCTTGTTGTTGGTCTGTTTCGGGTAGGTCACATGTGATAACTCTGAGGGGAGCTATAGTGACGGTTGTAGGATGAAACATATTAGATGGTCTCTAGTTTGAGACATGGAACATACTATCTAGATAATAAGTTGTATACATGGCCATATACATCCATGTACCAAAGAAGAAGAAGACGAAGAAGGGTACTTTTGCAAGATACATAGTATCTCATATGGAGATTGATTGTAAGGAGAAGAAGGCTCCAAAGATGACCGAACAAATCCCTCTAGTGCAGTTGATCACTCTTCATATCATTAGGAAGAGTTAGTAGAGTTAGAAGGGCCTACCCAGAATTATCGTAGTAACTAGGAAGAGACCAACATGGTCTCGTGACACTTTGTAGGATGAAATGATACATAGAATTTATGAGCCATATCATGAGGAGTAGGTGGCTCCAATATTGGTGAGGTAGGTGGTCCCACCAAGTACCATCTCAGAAGGAGATAGATTTCAGAGGGATTCATCCCTTACGATACAATAGGGAGGAGCAACCTCCCCTGGACCATTCATAGGAGACTTCAGAGGAAATCATCACATACAAAATATGGAGTAGATGGTTCTGAATATTATATAGACTCAAAGGGATTCAAGATTCATATGGGAGAGAGAGACCTCTTCTAGGAGTCACATACGTGTGCCATGAGTTGAGGAGGATAGATCGAAGCTTCATAGGCTTCGAGGAGATATGAGACCTCCTGGGAAGATTCCCTTGTTTCAGTGATAGAGGAGGAAGCTAGTGACAAGGATTGGGATATGGATTTTTTCCTTAAGACCAGAAGGGAATTCAGTGGTGACTTCCAAATTAATCTACAAGATCAAACATGTTTTTTATGGAAGCATAAAGATGTACAAAGCGTGATTTGTGGCCAGAGGATTCTACTAGCAAGAGGGAGAAGATTATGACGAGACACTTGTTGTAGTAGCCATAATAAGTATACATAGAGAATCCACAAGATAAATGAGAAGGAGTCTCATGTCTGTAGATTGAAGAAGGCTTTGTATGGGCCTAAGCAGGCACCTAGAGCATGATATGCCAGACCAAACAGTTTCTTGATGAGCTTGGGATTTACCAAGAGTAAAGAAAATTCCAACCTTTACTATAAGGCTGTGGATGGTGGACTAGTGATATTACTATTATATGTGGATAACCTTTTTCTAACAGGGGATGAGAGGCTCATCGTTGAAAGCAAGAGGAAGCTTTCTATAGAGTTCAAGATGATGCATTATGTTAGAATTTGATGGATTGTGCTCGTTTTACGATAGGCAATATCACTATTGTCACCCAACCATAGGCCGAAGCCACCCTCCGAGCACCTTAACCTTGACAGAGAATCATTTCGGAAGCAAACCCTAGGCTAGATAGAAAAAAAAAGGGTAGCGCACATTTCTCCAAGGATAGTGCACCAAACAAGAGTTGATCAGATAGTCCAAACCATAACCAAGAGATAGTCCAAGCAAAAACAAAATCTGCTAGTTGCAGCAACTGCAACGACAACTCTCCTCTAGACTTGCACACAAAAATGCCCAACTGCAGTGTGCACAAGTGTGCTCTGTAGTTCTGAGAATAATGGCCATAATGAAGACTGGCCTCCTGTATTTATACTAAATCTAGCAAACTGTCAGGGCCGACTTCTCATTCTAGGTACTAATTCTTTAGTATATAATATTTCTTCTAGCCGACTTCTTCTCTTGGAGGCTAATGTTATTATCCAACTCATTAGGTTTTCTTCTTGCTTTCCGGAATATTTTATTCTCGTCAGGTTTACACATGGAGGTAAATACCTCCTGCAACTACCATAATATCAACACATTATTCCTTGGATCTAGAGGTGTGGCAGAAACAAGATGAGATTTTCTTGTGCCAAGGAAAATATACTGCAGATATTCTTTAGAGATTCAGAATGATGGATTGTAAATACATGCCTACATTGATGGTGACGAATCTAAATTTATTGAGTGATACATATTTAGAGACATTGGATTCCACCATGTGCATACATATGATTGATTCGTTGATGTACTTAACGAACATGAGATCAGATATATGTTTTGCGGTGAACATATTGAGTCAGTATATGGGTGAGCCAAGAGGTGCTCATTTGATTACATCAAAACATTTGATGAGGTACATGAAGGGTACAATTTATTATGGAATCAGATATGCTTTAGATCGTGAGATAATCCTGCAAGACTTTATTGATTCAGATTGGGCCGGTAGTGTTGTACACTGGAAGAGTACATTTGGATGTTGCTTAAGTTTGGGATTAACTATGATCTCATGGTTCAGCTGGAAGCAGACAAGTATGGCACTTAATACGACTGAGTAAGATTACATAGCAGTGTGTTCAACTAGCAGCGAAGCAATGTGGCTTCAGAAGTTGCTTACACGATTATTTGATCTAGAGTTAGAGGCAACTTGTATCTGGTGTGGCAACCAAAGTTGTGTGGAGTTGATAGAGAACCCAATGTTTTCCGAGAATATCAATATCATGTACCATTATATCAAAGATATGGTGCAGAATGGAGTAGTGAAGCTCCAGTATGTTGCTACAGATGAGCAGATAGTGGGAAGTATTGTGTTCCCCAGATCATGCAGTTTCCTGATGAGCTTAGGCTTTACCAAGAGTAAAGTAGATTCCAACCTTTACTACAAGGTTGTGGATGGTGGACCAATGATATTACTATTACACGTGGATGACATGTTTCTAACAGGGGATGAGAATCTCATCATTGAAAGTAAGATGAATCTTGCTACATAGTTTGAGATGATGCATTATTCCTTGGATCTAGAGGTGCGACAGAAACCAGATGAGATTTTCGTGTGCCAAGGAAAATATACTGTAGAGATTATGAAGAGATTCAAAATGATGGATTGTAAATCCATGCCTACATCGATGGTGATGAATCTAAAGTTATTGAGTGATACATCTTCAGAGGCAGTGGATGCCACCATGTGAAGATAGATGATGTGCAACATGTTTAGCTAGCAGTGAAGCAGTGTGGCTTCGAAAGATTCTTACAAGATTGCTCGATCTTGAGTTAAAGGCGACTTGTATCTGGTGTGACAACTAGAGTTGTGTGGAGTTGATAGAGAACCTAGTGTTTTCCGAGCATATCGAGACCATGTACCATTATATCAGAGATATGGTGCAGAAGGGAGAATTGAAGCTTCAGTATGTCGCTAAATATGAGTAGATAGCGGGAAGTATTGTGTTCCCTAGATAGCATGAAGTGTTGTTCTCCCCATGTAGCGGGAATTGTTGCGGAAGTGTGATGGATTACATATGTGACTCTAGTGGAAAGTAGGTGGTTCATGATCGGGCACTAACTATGGCACCAATCAGGTTGATGTGTACGACTACTCTAGTGAAATAGTCTGGTATGTCGATTTACTGCTACCCCAGTGATAAATCCTGGTATGCAGATGGCTAATCCAGTGAAAAATCCTAGAACGTTGAGTTACTTCTACCCTAGTGATAAATCCTAGTACGTATATGGCTACTCTAATGAAAAATCCTGACACGTCGAGTTACTACTACCCCAGTGATAAATCCTGGTACGTAGATGGCTACTCCAGTGAAAAATCCTGGTACGTTGAGTTACTATTACCCCAGTGATAAATCTTGGTACGTAGATAGCTACTGCAATGAAAAACCCTGGTATGTCCAGTTACTGCTACCCCAATGATTAATCCTGGTATGCAGATGGCTACTCCAATGAAAAAGTCGAGTACGTCAAGTTACTGCTACTCTAGTGAAAAAGGATGGTACACAGATTGCTACTCCAGTGAATTAGTCTGGTATTCACGTTACTGATTATGGCACCAATCAGCATGACCTCACACAAGGTCAACATATGCCATTCCTTTGGGGCTAGTTAGTTACCCATATTTTCAAGATGGTGGGACAACTTGTGTGGTTGGAGGTGTTTCCTAGCCTTGGGCTAGATGGGTAGTGTGTGTGCACTACATCACCTAATCCTTGTGATTAGATGCCTAGTCATTGTGGACCATTTTTCTTGTGTGACAACCATAGATTACTATCTCTTTATGAACTAGATGTCATGTTCTATGTGAGCTGGTGAGTTACTAGTTCTTTATTAACTAGATGTTAGATTCCGTGTGAGCTGACGAGTTACTAGTTCTTTATGAACTAGATGCTAGATTCTGTGTAGTTGGAGAGTTGCAGTTTCCCAGACTTTGCTTGGATTGGATAGTGGCACAATTCTGTGTAAATTGGTTCAACTGTATACTCCATAGCTTGTGCGGCTATGATGGTGATACTTGTGACCTGATATGTTTGATCATGAGATAACTTGTATAGCTATGATACTTATTACATGATCTGTTTTTTCATGAGATAGCTTGTGTGGCTATGCTACTTCTTACATGATCTGTTTGATCATAAGATGGTCACATGGCCATGCTACTTGAGACATGATCTGTTTGATCATGAGATAACCCGTGTGGCTATGGTGATGCTACTTGTAGATTGATCTACAAGACTATGTGAGTCTTCCTCGTTCCATGTGAGATGGATGGATGTGTTTGAGTCCACTGCATGAAGAGCATCTTAGTTAATACCTCCCTAGCTAAGAGGGAGTGTTGATGTTTTGGTAGCTGCGGGAGGTATTAACCTCCATGTTTAACCTTTGTACTTAGATTAGAATATTCCAGAAGTAAGAGAACCATTAAACAGATGTGTGGAAACCCTAAAAGAGAAGTCGGCCCAAGGAGAATAATAATAAAGAAATAAGAAACCTAGAAAGAGAAGTCGGCCCTGCCAGAAAAAGTCAAAGTAAATTATATTTTCCAAAAAAGACAGGTTGTCCCTGTGGGAAAAGTTCATTGGAAGAATAAGTATAAATAAGGTGACGCCTTAGGTAATTTGTACATTCACTCACTTAGCTAGTGTGCAAGTCTAAGGGGGCACTGTAGTGGAAGCTAGGGCACAAGTTTGGAGAGATGCAGTTGCAGTTGGAGAGGGCACAAGTCTGGAGGAATAGTGTAGTAGTCTTTCTGGCATCTCTCATGTGCTTCTGTTGGTGTAAGGTACACTATCTTTGTATGGTTATCGTGTTGTTGTTGCAACAATATTGTGGCTAGGGTTTATTTGTTGGTTCTAGTGTGGACTTGCCAGAATCATTCTATCTAAGAAAATGTTAGTGTGCTCGGGGGTGGCATAGTGAATGCCTATGATTGGGTGACAATGATGTGATATTGTCTATGGTTAAACGAGCATACCAAAATTTTAACACTTAGCACTTGAGAAATATGGGGTTAAGATGGATCTATATTGATGTATGTGTAGTGTACACATCAAATTATTATATTACTTAAAATTTTTATTTATAAATAATTTATAAAATATTTTTTGATAATGAAATTGGAAATCATAAATAATTTATATAATATTTTTTTAAATTATATACATAATGTATATATTATATGAAATAATTTAAAATATATATGAGAAAATAATTTATTATGTTTAAAATATAAATATATATGAATAAAATTTCTTTATAAAATATTATTACAAAGTCTATATCTATAAAATGTTTATAGAGAATCATTCGATTTCACCTTTACTATTAGTGGAAACATCTCTAAAGTTAATCTTTAAAGGAAGATATATGTCTATGTCGTAAACAAGTGCAATGAATTGAACTGTTGGGTGGATGATGATGATGATGATGATGACGAGGAGGAGAATTTAAAAAAAAATTTGGAGGGTTTTGTGGCCTAAGGAGACAAGTGGCATCAATGATCAAATTTGAACTCGTTTCAACATTTCCAAAGTCCTCCAACTCGTTACATAATAGTGTGTAGAAATTTACCCTGCAAAAAAAATTAATTAAAATCTTTTAAAAGAAGGACACTTGTTTAGAAAATCTCTCAAAATTATTTATAAAATAAACCAAGAAATCTAATCCGGATTTGGGGATTAAAATCAAAATTTGAAACCATATTAAAAAAAAGATTAACTTTACCTTAATCAAAGAAATGATTCATCATTAATATTATATATTATATAATAATTTAATTATATATAATATAACTAACTTATATATAATATAACAAGCTTAATATAATTTCCTAATTTAATAATAAGTTCCTCCAAACTTTATAAATAATGTAATTTATAATAATAATAATAATAATAATAATAATACTAATAAATTAATGTCCATTAAGATCAAATTGGTCTATCATACTTTAAGAGGGTAAGTGATTACTTGCGATTCTTTAGAATTTTGTTTTTGTACTCGAAAAACATTAAGAGAAGCTTTCCAAGATCACCATAGTTTTGTTGAGTTAAGAGGTTAGGAAGGTTGGCAACGTGACAAATATTTTGAAAATGATATCTAATCTGGGTATAGGCTTGACAATCTAAGAGAAAGTGCTTTTCATCTTCAACCTTCTTAGTGTCACAAAGGTGACACACTCTTTCATCCCATGGCGTTTTAGGAATTGACCAACGCCCAGTTTCACCATGAAGCTCGTGAGAATTTGTTCTTATCTTAGCAATGCTTCTTTTTTTTACACTTGTCAAACATATAGATAATTTTGATCTTATAGATTAGGGTTGATTACATCCTTATAATACCTTAATTTTATTTTTTCCTCTAACACTTCATTACACCACATTTTCTCCTTAAATTTTGATTTGATGATATTTTTAATAGTATCTTTATTTTGTAAAATGGTGTCTTCCATGATTCCCCAATAATTTAGCCAAGACCTGGAATCTTTATGCCATCCTCGCTTGAGTCGATGGTGGTTACGACTCGATTTTGAAGCAATTTTAGGAATCCTCTTGTCTTCCATGTTGTTTAACTTGTTCTTATACATTAGGTATCTAGGCATAGTCATGCTCTCAATGGGGAAGATACTTGTTTCTAAGAGGAGGATGGGATAGGGTGTATTTCTTTTAATTTTGAGATTATAGGTTATAAAATTCTTTTGTATTTTCTCTATATTTATCCAGGATTCACGAGAGATACTACAACCCCAGACTTCACATCCATAAAGAATAATAGGTGTAACAAGAGTCTCAAAGAGGAGTTTCTTCTTATCCCAAATCCAAAGACCGACCAATTTATAATTTTTTTCAAGCCCATAATAAGCTTTCCATCCCTGAATAATCCTTTTCTCAATGCTATAATTCTAGTTGAGCTTGTGATGAATATCAATTCCAAGATATTTGTATGAAGTCACTTCCTCCAAGTTGTTGTTGTCATATACAAAGGTACCATAAGTGATCTTGTTGGATTTAATAATCATGACCTTAGTTTTATTAGTATTAACTGTCATACCCATATTGGAGCAATAATCCTTGAGGATTCTTAGCTGGTTTTCAAGATCATATGGACTCCTTGCCATAAGAACGATATCATCAGAATAAAGAAGAAGATTGATGACTATACCAGTGAGAGTAGGGCCGATACAACCTGTTTTTTCAAAGCAATCTTCTAACTTGTCAATGTATATGCCAAAAAGGATGAAGAACAAGGGACAACCTTGTTTGACTCCAATATTGCATTTAATCTATTTCGACCAACCCTCAATGTTTTTAAACTTAGCGCTCTCTCTCTCTCTCTCTATATATATATATATTAATATTAGGATTATATATTCATTATAGAATCTAGATTAGATTTTTGGTAAAGGTGTCTATATTATATTATATTATTAGTTAATAATATATATATTAATTCTATATAATAATAATAATAATAATAA
>ML778782.1:847060-858895 GCA_009831015.1 Picea engelmannii | reverse complement strand
AAAGAAACACACTAGAAAACACACTTTTACCTAATGACACAATAGACCAAGTAGATCTTAACTAACTCCTAAGTGTCTAAATATCCTAACATCCCCCCTTAAGAACAACTTGGGATATGATTGAAGGATTTACAATAGTGACAGAATAGGAGAAGGAAGGAGGCATTAGAGCCTATCCCCCCTTAATGACAACTTCCTGAACTCCTAACATAGATCAAAGTTTGGAAAACTTCACTTCTGTAAGAGACTTTGTGAAAATGTCTGCAACTTGATCTTCTGTAGGGCAAAAGAGAACTTCAATAACTTGATCATGAATGAGCTTTCTAATGAAGTGCATGTGTAGCTCAATGTGTTTTCTACATTGATGTTAAACTAGGTATTTGGAAAGCTTGATGACACTCTGATTGTCGCACCAAAGGTTGGTTGGATGTTGCTGCTGGAATCCAAACTCTTAAAGGATTTGTCGAAGCCACAAGGCTTCCTGACTTGCATTTACCATTGCTCGATACTATGCTTCTGTTAAAGAAAGTGAAATAGAATGTTGTTTCATATAGGCCCAAGTGATAGGTCCTGAACCAAGGCTGAAAACATAACCTACAGTAGACTTCCGATCATCAGGGTTGCCGACCCAATTTGAATCAGTGAAACCAACCAATAAATGAGTCCCCTCTGAACTATAATGTATCATGAACTGAACTGTACCATGGACATAGTGAAGCATAATTTTAGTTGCTTTCCAATGGCTTTCCTGGGGTGTTTGCATATATCGGGCAACAAGACCGACAACAAAGGAAAGATCAGGATGGGTATGAGTAAAGTATAAGAGGCTACCAACTAACTAGCGATACAGGGTGGCATCAAATTCAGGATAAGTAAAGGTGGAAGTAAGCTTGACTCCATACTGGAAGGGAGAAGAGGTTGGTTTACAATCATCCATGTGAAAGCGATGAAGAAGGTCACAAGCATACTTAGACTAGGAAATAAAAATTCATTCATTGGTTTGCAAAACCTGGAGGCCAAGGAAATAGTGCAAAAAGCCTAAGTCAATCATTTCAAATTTCTTCTTAAGGCTGGTTTTCACATGGTTTAAAATTTTTGAGTCACTACTAGTAAGGATAAGGTCATCAACATAAAGGACAAGGATTATGAGATGGCTTCCTACTTTCTTGGTATAGACATTAGGATCATAATGACATCTAGAGAATCCAGTGGCAAGAAGAAAGTTGTCCATTTTGGCATACCAAGCTCGAGGAGCTTGCTTGAGACCATAAAGAGATTTCTTGAGGCGACAAACAAGGCTAGAGTCATTTTGGACATAGCCAGGAGGTTGTTCCATGTAGATTTCTTCTTTCAAATCACCATGCAAGAAGGAAGATTTAACATCCATCTGATGGACCTCCCATTTATGTGAGGCGGCAAGGGCAAGAACAAGGCAGATGGAATTCATTTTGGCTACAGGGGCAAAGGTTTCATTATAGTGAATTCCTTCAACTTGGGAAAATCCTTTGGCAACTAACCGAGCCTTGTGTCTTTCAACACTTCCATATGATGCATACTTAGTTATGTGGACCCATTTACATCTAACAAGTTTTCTTCCTTTTGGAAGAGGTACAAGATCCCAAGTATCGTTTTCCATTAAAGAACGATGCTCTTCATTCATTGTTGTATGCCAATCTGGATGACCTGAAGATTCTGCAAATGTCTTTGGATCATGAGTTTCTGAAACTTGATCCAAAAGAGAATAGGCTCGTTGGAATTGTGAACGTGTCCGATGTTGATCTAAAGAATCACTGACAAGATAGCTGCTTCTCATGTTGAACAGAACCATCTAGGAAGCGGTGGAGTTGGTGCTGGTTCAGGTTCAAAGGACTCATTTGGAGGAGGGTGAGCAGGTGGAGGTGGATTTTCATCATCACTGCCATCATTTGAAGAAGAAACCGGATTAGAAGAAGACACAAACGTTGAATATGGCTCATAGACCAAATAAGGCACAATCGTCGAATTAGGCTCGTAGGCCAAAGAAGACACAAATGTCGAATTAGGCTCCAAGCCAAGAGATTTTCATCAAATTTAACATATTTTCTAATAATAATTTCATTACAATGTGATTGAAGAAGTCTGTAACCTTTGACATCTTCAAAATAACCAACAAATATACACTTCTCACTTTTACGCTGCAATGCTTTCCTTTTCTCATAAGGAATGTGAGCCCATGCTATACTGTCAAATACACAGAAGTGACTTACATCTGGTTTAATTTTAGTCCAAGCTTCTTCTGGTGTTATATTTTTAAGAGCCTTTGTGGGAGTGCGATTTACTATGTAATTTGCATAGTTGATGGCTTCCACCGAATACTTTAAAATTAATCCCTTAGATTGGATCATACAATTAATCATTTCTTTTAATGTGCAGTTCTTTTACTCAGCAACACCATTTTGTTGTGGTGTATATGGAACAATGTGTTGCATTTGGATTCCCTGTGTAGTGTAGTAGATTGTAAAATTATTGTTCACATATTCGCCCCCATTATCTGTTCTTAACCTTTGAATTTGATGTCCAGATTGCTTTTCTACAAGGGCCTTGTAGGCCAAAAACTTGTCAAAAACTTCTCTCTTAAGTTTTAAGAAGTAAACCCAAGTACGTATGGAAAAGTCATCAATGAAAGTTAAGAAATACTTGCACCCAAAGAAAGAAGGAGAATAAAGTGGACAACAAAAATCACTGTGAACAAGCTGCAAAGGACCCGAGGCATGCCAAGAGGCACATTTTTCAAAATTGTCTCGATGATGTTTGTCGAGAACACAATTGGCACAAACACCATCTCTGCATGAAACAAGAGGAAGACCAATCACCATCTGTTGATTACAGAGTTGCTGCAATGAACGAATGACCAAACCGCTCATGCCAAAGTTTGCTCAAGTCATCGCTATAAGCAACAATAACTGATGAAAAAGATGATGACTTAAAGTTGTCAAATTTGTACAACTTGGTAATATCATCAGCAATTCCAGTTGCAAGAACATGCTTAGGATCTTTTAGATCCTTGATTACAACTTAGTGAGGTGAAAACTCTACGATTTTACCTTCACTTGAATGAGTGATTTGATATACTGATAGAAGGTTACAAGAAAGACTTGGAACACATAATACATTATTGAAATGACCATTTTCTATTGGAACTGTTCTACATCCTTCAACACTAAGAGATCTATCATCACCAACAAATATTTGCTTGGTGTTACATCCATTTAGAGTGGAAAATATGTCTCTATCCTTAGCCATATGATAAGATGCTCCATAATCAATAAGCCACTCATCAAAAGTAGAAGTAGAAGTAGAAGTAGAAGTAGAATTGAAGGAGAAACCAGAAGCAAAAAGCACATGTTCGTGAGAAGAAGAAGAAGAAGTAGAATCAATACTGATGTTGTGCTTATTCATTGTTGCTTCTAAAGCTGCCATCTTCTTGAAACATTTGGACTCATCATGGCCATCTTTATCACAAAAGTTGCAATGTTGGTTAGTATTCTTATTTTTATATTTTGCTCATTTGTCACCATTAGGAGCTGAGGTTGTCTGAGCGGGTTTGAGACCCTTATGTTGTTTGTTGTTGTAGCGAGGATGTTGCTTCTTGGGATACTTGGGTTTATCTTTCTGCTCGGTAACTAAGGCTTTGTTGGAGGTGCCTGCAGTGTTGGTCATTCCAAGTTGTACAGGCTTATCTTCCTCTCTAATCAAAGAAACACAAAAGGACTCAATAGTGGGTTTTTCATAAGATTTCTCTAGAGCATTTCTCATGGCATAAAAGGTAGATACAAACACAGAATATGCACTACCTAGCTTAGAAAGAATAAGATAGATGCAGTGCTCTTTCTCCATTTTTATTTTATATTCTTCACATAAAATTTCGAGTGTTTTAAACTTAGATAAATAGTCTCCAAGGCAAGAAAAATCACTTAGACTCAAGGTCAGTATTTGATTTTCTAACTGTTGTGCTCGAATAATGTTGAGTTTACCAAACACAGACTCAATCTTGTCCCAAGCTTTTTCAGGGTCATCAATTTCTTGAAGGTGGTACCTTAAATCAGGAGAGATGAACATTCCGATTAGTCCTCGTGCTTCGTCATTCTTATTATCCCACTTGGATTTCTTATCAACATCAGTGGGTGCTTTTTCCTTTCCCAAGATAATCTGGTACAAGCCTTTACTTCTTAATAAATCTTCCATATGAGATTTCCATTGGAAGTAGTTGTTGCTGGTAAGCAAGACATTACTTGTAGAAGCTATATTAAATATGCAGATAATATGGATTTAAAAACTGAAACTAATGATTTGAATGGAAAAAACTTGAAAAATTATGCGGGTTTAAAAAAAAAGGGCACAAAAAACAGACTTCCGATGTGAAAGTTATGCCATTTAAAAAAAAAGACATAAACGATAACCAACTTACGATGTGATTGTGTAAGTTGCTTTATGAACTAACCCACTTTTATAAAGAGAAGTGGGGATCACTTTTACAATGAAGTTACTTTATAACAGAAAAGATGCATGCAAAATAAATAACTCTAAAATAAAATATTAAAGCTACTTATAGTGATTCACTTTTATACTTGAAGTGAAATACACTTTACAATTTTAGCATGAACTTTTTCAAAAAAAAGTAACAAAAGAGATATTTGAACTCAAGACCTCTTACTTAATAAGGCAACTTTTAACCAAATGATTTAGCAAAACATATTGTAATGTTCAAAAGGAGGATTATGGGTGTTGTTGTTGTGGAGGATGACCTTGGAGAGCGTGCTAAAAAAAAACTCTTTTCACACAAGAAAAAAATTTCGCTTCTCGATGACAACAAAGGTTAGATCTCGGTTAGCTTACCCGGAAGATGCACCTTTTTCTATCTATTTCTGATTTTCCGAGATCGTAAAGGGTGCGGGGAAAAAACATACATAGATATAAAAGAGTAGCAAACCAGAAATAAATAAAACAAAACCGAAATAAAACCAAAATACTACTCTGCAAAAATTTTAAAAAATGTGTATTCAAGTTTTATACCTCTGGATCTGACTGTAATGATTGTATCTTGGGCAAACTGAAACCCTTTCGAGTGAAAAGAAAAATGTTCTTGACTGAAACGAGCGCTCTGGATGCAATGGAACAATCCTCTCAACCCAGAAATGTACGAAAATAACAGAAAATGGAGATAAGACAACTCAGCTTCACGATTTCGATCTACAACAGAAGCAGGTCTTCAAACATGCTCTGATACCATGTTCGACAACACAGGTATTCCAACAGAGGACGAATACCTTCAGTAACCACTCACATAACCATATCAAGATCAAAACACCGATGTTTTCACGTGGTAAAACTCCTACGGGGAAACATCCACTGCCCCAACCAACGTGGCCACTTGGAGCAGTTTATTAATGCAAAGAAAAAGATTACAGAGAGATTTTACAAGAGAGTTTCTCATAATCGATCATTGACAAATGACCCTCCATGCTCTTTAAATAGAGATCATGGATCAATCAGGTGTTAAGACATAGATCAATGACCATTAAAATTGAAGAGATTATGAATCGTTGGATCACTCTATGTCGGGAACATATCATGACCGTCAGATTTCCTAACTACAAATGCATACTAAAGAAACACACTAGAAAACACACTTTTATCTAACGACACAATAGACCAAGTAGATCTTAACTAACTCCTAAGTGTCTAAATATCCTAACACAAATAACATCACCTGGGATGAGAATTTCTGAAGGATTTGAGACTTTATCCACAAGGAGAATTTCACCTGAAGGATTTTATACTTTATCCACAAGGAGATAAGTATTTCTTTGGAAGAATGAATTAATATGGAGATTTGTGAATTTTCTTCATACACAGTTCTATATTTATTTTCAGATTATTATGTAACTCTAACTCACAATTTGTTTTACCAAGAACACAATAGCATCACATGGGATGAGAATTTCATTTGAAGGATTTGAGACCTTATCCACAAGAAGAATTTCACTTGAAGGATTTGAGACTTTATCCACAAGGAGATAAGTATTTCATTGAAATAATGACTTAATATGAAGATTTGTGAACTTTCTTCATACACAGTTCTATATTTATTTTCAGATTATTATCTAACTCTAATTCAATTTTTTTTTACCAAGAACATGATTTTTCTCTTTAAATTTTTTTAAGATTTTAGATAAGATTTACAAATTGTTTAAATCATGTACTCTTAATTGAAGTGTAACTGGATCTTAAATCTGTTTAACTGTGGTTGGTTATGTTATTATTTCTTATTGTTTATTTAATATTTAGTTACAGTTTATATGTTAATATGTGTTATTTGTTTTTTTATTATGTGTTTTTATTTTTACAGATGTCTAAATTTTATTTGGTGGAAAATATGTTTACAATATATTTTGTGGGAAATAGTATGTTGGAGGATGACATTTAACTCATTTGGTATGTATGTCAATTTTGTTTTAATCACAATTTTTGAATTCTGTATTATTTCGTATGTTTGAATTGTAAATTTTTAATTTTTAAATTCTGTTTTTTTCGCAGGTTTGATTTTCATGTATGAAGTGATCTATCTTAAAACGATGGCTTAGAGTCTAGAATTTTGGAGTTAAATGTCTTAATTTTTGTATATATATATATATATATATATATATATATATATATATATATATATATATATATATATAATTTTGGAATTCAAAATAACAATTATTGTCTCATATTTAATTTCTCAAAGTTGATGGAAAAAAAGTGGCAAAGTTAACTAGTAATGAACTAATGTTTTGTATATTCTCCTTTTTACAATGCATTAAATTAAGCATCAAACTCTTAAATACTTTTTTGCTATGTATTAATTTAAATGTTTCATTTTATGTTCACTTTGTACTGCAAAAAATATGATTCTATTATAAAAAAGTGACAAAGTTAATTAGTAATGAACTAATGTTTTGTATATTTTTCTTTTTATAATGCATTAAATTAAACATCAAACTCTTAAATTCTTTTCTACTATGTATTAATTCAAATGTTTTATTTTATGTTCACTGTGTATTGTCAAAAATATGATTCTATTGTCAAAAAGTGACAAAGTTAACTAGTAATGAACTAATGTTTTGTGTATTCTCCCTTTTATAATGCATTAAATTAAGCATCAAACTTTTAAATATTTTTCTGCTATGTATTAATTTAAATGTTTCATTTTATGGTCACTGTGTACTGTCAAAAAAATGATTCTATTGTCAAAAAGTGACAAAGTTAATTAGTAATGAACTAATGCTGTGTATATATTCTCATTTTTACAATGCATTAAATTAAGCATCAAACTCTTAAATACTTTTCTTAATTTAAATGTTTCATTTTATGTTCACTGTGGACTGTCAAAAATATGATTCTATTGATATATTATCAAATAATTTTGGCAGAATAATTTTAGCAGATTCTAGTTACTAATGAAAAAAAAAATCTTTTTTTTTTTAAGTAGATTAGTAGATTTTAGCTAATTCTATTTTATTTTTTTCTAGTTACTAATGATTTTGTTGGTTACATAGATGCACTTAACCAATAAAAAAAATTAAACGAAAAACTATTTAGGAAAGAAATGCACATGAGATCTGCTAAATAAATTGGTTTACATAGATGTACTTAACTAATAAAAAAAGTAAAGGAAAAAGTAAAGAAAAGATAGGTATATGAGATCATAGATGCAAACTCATAGAATGTGTTGTTGTTTAAATATATTTAAGAATATGCAAACTCAATAGATGAACAAGAAAAAAATGAAATGTCAAACATACAAGATTGTATCATTGCATATCTATTTAAGAATATATGATAGTAGACAACATGTTAAACTATGCAAAACTTATTTGAGAATATATTGTGGTAGTAGAAAACACTTTAAACCATGCAAAGCCTATGTTGACATGAACTGCACTAAAAAGAAGAAATTTTCATGATCTACCAATTTACTTTCAGAAAACTTGTGTTTGATTTTGGAAGAAGGTAACCAATGTGGAATTCAAGGGAGGAGGTATGTATTCAAGCATTGTGTTTTAGACATGCCAAGGAACAACACATACCCCTTGTACAACTCAGATAACATGTATGAAAGAGAATTACATTAGGAAAACGATTTGCAGGCTATGGTTTAGTACTATTCACATAAACCCACATTTTTGTAAGGGTCTTCACTTGACTTTAGGAAAGGTTGTATTAATTTCCTTAATTTTGTTAGAGAAGAGATCTATTAATTACAATTTAATTCACTTGACTTTAAACAAGGTTGTATTAATTTCCTTAACTTTGTTAGAGAAGATATCTATTAATTACAATTTAATTCTAATGATTAACACTTCTAAATAAATTTACATGAAAACCAATTTAATTATTAAAATGGAGATTCTAAATAATTTCAAATTTTAAATGTATTTATCAACTTAATAATTATAATGGAGATATTAGTATATATATTATATTATTAGTAAAGTGTTATTACAACGAGTGGAAGAGATGTTTAAATTGTTTTTAGTTGTTAGTTTATATTAATTTTAAAAATGAAAAAACAAATTTGTCACTTAAAGAAGTCAATGCTCTCAAATCAATGATAAAATAGATGTTCAATTCTTCTTTGATTGGTGCAATAGTAATGAAAATAAAATTATCAAGATAGAAGAGATATCTAAATTAATTATAGGTAATTTTTATACAATAAAATCTTGAGATGGAAGAAATGTTCAACTCTTTTTTGATTTGTACGTTAACGATAAAATGAAATGCTCAAAATGATGTGACAATAAAATAAAACCTTAAAATGGAAGAGATGATCAACTCTTCTTTAATTTTATCATGTAGTCATTAAAAAAATGCTAAAGATATAAAAGATATTCACCTAAAGGTTCATGCACCCTTGAACCTAATGCAATATTATTAAAATAAAATGGAAAAAATTACTATTGAAAAAAGTAAGTGTCAATGGAAATGATGTTTAACAATTTTTTAGTTTAAAATAAAATGATCATACAATAGGTATACAACTCAATTTTGATTGGTGTAATGCTCATAAAATAATTTTGATTGGTGTAATGGTTGAAAAACACAGATAAAATATGGTTGAACTATATTTTACCTGTGTTTTTTAAGAATGATTTGGAGTTTTTTTATACATACATTTTTTATAAATATCCTATTTGGAAATATGTTTGAAGATATTCAAAACAAGTCATCAAAATCTGGAATGTACTTTCAATGAAAAATAAAAAAATTCTCGAATGTACATATGCCACTTATTTAAAAACATCGTAATGGTATTCCATCTTCAATTATTCGTTCATGATCGACTTTGGACATTTTTCATTTTCCAATTTATTTATTTTATTGAACTTCTATTAACTTTATGTGCGTTGCACATACCAAATGACTATATTGACAACTTGTAACATCTGACTAGTAGTCTTGAAAATGAACATGAGTATCGGTTTGATGGGTTTCTTGAAAAAAATATCATTTCAATACAATGGATCCTCTTTCATATATAAAATCGTTATCATCAAAATATTCTAATAGCCTCATCTTTTGTTTCGTGCATCACATCAAATAATATTTCACGTTTTCAGTGTTGTCTTCAAGTGCAACCATGACAAAAACATCTCCTGCAAATAATTGGATATATTGGACAACAAATAATTCGTGTTAGATTATCACACAAGTACATCTACAAGTTATTTAAAAAAAAATAAACATAAAAATTATATTCTCTAACAAGATCAAAAACTCTATCGCCATCAAATGACACTATAGTTTCATTTGATTCCATCTCCTCTGAGCTTGCAAGTGACATTTTCTCTTTTACATTAAGTTCAGTATGTCTCCAAGCTTTAACATATCCTACATTTTCGTTCTCGCAAATACCTATGGATTATGTGTCCTCTATGCAAACTGAACAAAAACAAAAGTTATTTCTTCTATCAAATGCAAACCCATTTTGAAAACGTTTTGTTTTAACTGAATGCATTTTTCATGTCTTAGGTATTGTACCGGCGTCATATGGGATTGATCTATTTACTTCTTCAATTCCAACATACCAAAAAAACTTGCACAAGACAAGAACTTGTTAACTTGAAATCTCTCAAGAAAATGATTGAAGATTGAATATAAATTTGAACACGTTCAAATTTATATATCTCGTGTACATATATGTAACATTTATATATAGACACACCTGTGCACATCCCTTGACGGACTATATTCATGGATTAAATCCATTTTGCACCATTCAACAACTTGTTCAACGGATTCAAATTGATTAGCATGAGGGTTCAACTGATACCTTTGAAGTGCTCGTTTTATACATTCCCATGCACTGTGGTACCCTCATTTTCCATGACCAGTCTCAAAAAAATTCCAACAATGTGTAATGTTTAATTTTTTATGAAGACAACATAACCAATAGAATGATCGTGAAGATTTGAACTGACCCGCACATCCATCTAACCATATCCAATGTCGATCGAATCTAATTTCACGTTCTTTCAATGAATCATAAAATTTATCAAAACAATGTTGTACATAATGTGTGTCGCGTGCTCGATTATCACTTGCTCGATCATCACTTATATAAAAGTGATATTCTTTACTAACATGTCGATTGTCGTTGGTGTTTTTTGTGTTATCAAGACTCCGTTGAGCATGTCTATATAGAATGTGGACAAATATCATGACTTGATCAGAATGATAATATTCATTTTGTATTTCTTTTTGTGCAGCGAATGTGTAATTCTCTGCAAAATCAACTACAGACAAAATTGTCCCTGGTGGAAACCCTTCACGAGATAGAATTCTAGATTTTGCCATCAATCTCTATGTGAATGCTTGGTGTATTTATAGATTTATTTCTCAAAATTCTTCAAAAAATCTATGACACAGATTTTATCTACCTTCAAATCGATACTTTTGGAAATAACATTTGAAGAATGTGGAGCCGTGCTGCTCATATATTCATATCTCTTCCAATTGACTCTTATATTAGAAAATGATTGATCATTCATATCATTATGATACTTTGAATGAAACAAACTTAGATTTCCACAACAATCACATTTCTTTCCACCAACACATTTTTTTTTGTAAAATAAATCATCATCTTCTCTTTCACATAGAATTTCATATATAAAAACACGGAATGTGGAAGGAGGAGGTGAACCTGGACATAAAGTTTTACCAAAATCCAAAAAAGTATCGTAATACAACTCAAATTCCACATGATAACAACAATAACAAGTGTCGTGAACAATGATGGGTCTAACAAACCATGGTTTTTGTTGCACAAATGTATTGATGGAAATTTTAACTTCTTTGTGTAACGAACTGCCTCGTTTGGACAACCATTCTAGTAACAGGTGCAAATTTTTTTTTTTGTGTGTGCGCGCGTGTAGAAGTAGCAACATAATGAACTGTACGACGCCACTCGACAACAACCAGACTCAACCACAAAGTTCAGCACAAGAACGCTGCAGGCCTCAATGAGAAACTACCACAAACACAACCATAGGCAGAGGTGCACTACGCAGACGTTCAGCGACAAGGTAAAACTGACCACCAAATGTGAATGACCTCCCGCCCGTCCTACCTTGCAAGGTTAGGACCTCCATGACACATAAGCAACGCTCAAGCCCGGTTTCCCATCGTCTTTAACCATTTAAGGTCTCAGGGTTGGTGACTGTTCTGAGGACCATGGAGGTGTCTACATCCCACCCGACACAAAAGACCAAGCAACCAACTAAAACAAAATCGAGTACAACATAAGTA
>ML778782.1:821315-831990 GCA_009831015.1 Picea engelmannii | reverse complement strand
CTCCTAGGGTTCCTAGATCCCCTCTCATGCTTTTATTCACTTTCCTAAAATGATGTTTCTGAAATTTAGTAATTCCTTAAATGTTGATTCCCTTTTTGCTTTTTACCCTATGTCTCCTACTTTCCAATTTTTGAAGTTTCCTATTTTTATTTTTATTTCTTATTTTATTTCTTTTTATTTTATTTTTTTATTTTCTTCTCTCTCTCTTTCCATTATTTATTATTATTATTATTATTTTTTGTTAAAACCCCCAATTGATAATTGTGCTTAATATTCTTTTCAATAGGTAAACAAGTATTTTTATCATTATTATTATTATTATTATTATTATTTATTTTATTCCCCTTTAAAATTTAATCGCCATGGGTTTTGCTTAAATTTACCCCCTCATTACTTTACCCCCTTTACCCCTTGTTTGAAGACTTTAATTTACTCCTAGGTGGGTGTTAGTTTACGCCCTAGGTTTATTTTCGGAGGATCTTTTCTTGGGGATGGTCAAATTTATCTTAGGGATGTTTTTAATCTAGGTTTGATTTGAACAGGGAGACAATTTAATTAGGGGAGGCGTTGTAAGAATTTATCAGGTGCTAAGGTCCCTGGGTCATCTAGGCTGTCTCATCATCGTCCTCAAGCGACGTGCCCTTCAGGACGCACTACGTGCTCCAAGGGTGCCACTCGCCTCGATTGCTTCTGTCGCGCGACGTTCCCTTCAGGATGCACCACGTGCTCCAAGGGTGTCACTCGCTGACTTGTAAATCTTTGCGCGACGTGCCCTTCAGGATGCACCACGTGCTCCAAGGGTGCCACTCGCTGGCTTGACGGATTGGTAGACTCTATAACCCCTGGAGTCAACATTCCGCCAGGTGAATCTTGTGGGAGACTAAGGGCTCTAAGGAATAAGGCCCCCGCCTTATTGCGCGCCCCTTAGAATCATCGTGAGCGACTGTCGCAGTCTGCCCTCACGGCATCGTGGATCCTCTCGAACTAGGTAATCGTTAACCTACAGTTCGAGCCACGGCGAGAGTGCTAGTAGGCTGTGGCAGGGCTGCTGTCCACACCTCTCCCTCAATCTCTCTGGAATTCATGTGTGGCCCCTTTACTCCATATGTGAGTCTGGTCGGCAAGCTATCGTCAGCCTGCATCATCAACCATCATGTCAGATCATGTCAACAACATGTCATAAAATCAATATATATCATCAAAAATGAAACAATATCATCGTAAATGAAACAACTCAAAGCCCACTCCCTGACTCAATCCGGAGTCCAAGGGAGTTCCACCGATGCTTCTGCATCCTCAAGGTCTGAAACCCTGCACACTCAAAGAAACCGAATCAGCAGCACCTGTCTACACCAACGAAGTAAAAAAAACATTCTGTCATATAACGTAACGCATCATAATGAAGGAAACAGTTTTATCATCATAAAAATCCAGATCACTTGCGAGCAAGTGTCCTCAAAGAATAAGTTTGTAAGTGCGCCAGAGCGGGATGTTACACTTTGTGCTCTTCTTTGAACTTATTGAACAACTCTATTTATGTCATTGACAATATATGTTTTGGATGTTCTTCATATTGTTTTTGTGCTATTCTTCGTCATAACACATCCCTTGTATGTGGTGAAACACAAAATTCTTCCAACCAACAATTATGGGCCAATTCTTTAACATTTTCTGCAAGTCTATCTTTGTAGGGTTGTCTAGAAATCGCTGTCCAACAAGTCAATTCATCATTTACAACTATTTGCAATTGAATTTTTTTTATGTTTGTGCAATGTTTTTCTTGATGTTCCCATCATTTTTTTCATATGTCGTGTCAAACGATATTCTATATTGCTAGATGAAACAATTGTTGTTTGTATCGCTCTTCGTGCAACACATACATCTTCTTTTCGAGATTTCTCAAAAGCTTTTAATACACTAGTTATATTGTTAAATACATTATGTTTCACCTTTGTATCCTTTGTCGACTTTTGAATACCCAATAATGATGTAGCTTCTTTTAACTTTCTTGACTTCATTAGACAAAGTAAAAGTTGAGCTTGTACTGTTACTGATTCATCTTTGAAAAAGGTATTATACATATTCTTAGTTCGATATCTTATATAATGTTTATTTTTTTTCTTCCCAAATTTGTCAGTATCAACATTTTCTAATATTTCATCATCAATGTTGATAGATTCTCCTACATATTTCAATTTAAAGTTTATATTAAAAAATATAACCCGAACACAAATTCACTAAATTATATCAACTTGAGTGTTCATCTTGTATTATCTAAATTTATGTACATACCTATATATGATTCGTCTTCTGCTTCAATTTCGGTTTCAACGTCTTTTGCTTCAATTTCGGTTTCAACGTCTTCTTCGACATAATGAGACAAATCTATTTATGTTTTTTGAAAAAAATCAAACTGTAATTACAATCAATTATATTAATTACAATATTTTAAATTTGAATTCTATACTTTGAATTATGTACTTTCTGAATACACTCTGAATGTGTGTTGTGTGCTCGATTATCATATGTGCATGCATACCTGGTCAAACTTCTTCTTGTCGAAAATCTCTATTGACATTATAATTGTTTATTTCTTCAATATTTGCATGTTCTTGTTTCTTTCTCCAATAAAGCTCTTTCCTTTGTTCGATTTGGCGATTATCATCTCGAGTGTGATTAAATTTTCTCTTGCGCAAACTTTTTGTTTCCCATGAATTTTATAGTTATCTGTAAAAGATATGTTCAATAAAGACTTCACCTTGAAAAAATGCTCAACATTTATCTTTCAACATATAAATTGTTATTCCAATAAAAACTTGAACAAACATCACTTACCTTATTCAACAAAAACCAAAAAGATGATTCGAAACTCTGTTTAGGTGCTCTAGAAAACCATCATGTATCAATATCGATCCTCCGATTAAGCCTATGGAATAGAGGGAAGAAATAAATAAATAAAAGAATACAGCTGCAATCAATAATATAAATGCTTTGAAATCCCTATCCCCGAGCTCATATTTGTTTGTCCATCCAATGAATTGTGTTAAATGTGTTCGGCCGAAAGCCTATTTATACAATTTGGCGTGAAATCAAATGATACGACGTGTCTTTTTATTTTTTCCGACCGAAGAAATTTGCTCAACAGCCTTTCGACCGAAAGAAGGTTTTTTCGGTCGAAAACCTTGGAAATCGTTTTGTTTTGACGGTTTTCGTTAGATTTTAGTCTTTCTTCCGAAAGATTATTTCAGGTGAAAACATGAAATTATGACTGAAAACAGAAACCAGAGAATTGCCCCAAACTTACCTGAACTTCGGAGGTTGCAGACTCATGCAAATACTAAGAATTTGGTTTCGAAAATGACACCAGCATTTCCAAAATTGAATCTATTTTCAATTCCTATAATTTGTTTTCATTTTCTTTATTTTTATCTAATTTTATTTAATTAAAAAAAAAAAAAAAAAAACACTACACAATATTTTCAGTAGATATTATGATTCGATGAAATGAAATATCGGTATCTCTAAAAATGTACAGTGAAAAATTTAGAAAAAAATATATTCATAATCCTTAAACTGTTCTTTTCAAATGGGTATATTTAGATTTTAGTTTTAAGTAAAAATTAAGATAGATACAAGGTGTAGAAAAACATGTGTTTAAAATCTGCAACGTTTTCAGCTTGGTCAACTTAAAAAAATTCTAGAAATTATAATATTCATCCGTTAGAGTCAAAATTATAGTCATAATAAAATAGAGTCTTTTTAGATTGTTGCAGTATATTTCATTTCTTAAAAACATAAGTTTAATAATAGATACATTGTTGTAGAAAAAAATAACTCATTATCATTCCTTTCATGTTTAAGGAACATATTGTTAAACAATTGTCAAATTGACATATCAAATCGTGATAAAAAAAAACTGAAAAATAGTCATTGGAAAGCTAACAAAATTATTCACAAGTTTTGTTTTTACTGTAAAGTGAAATTCTAAATAAAAAAAATACTTTTGTATGTCGGAAGTTAAAGAACTTGTGAAAATACAGTTTTTTTCTCATAAAACAAGCAAAAGTGTAACCCATCTTCATGATTTCACCCATAGGTTTACCCAAATTTCAAGTGTAGGCACTCGTTGGATGCATAATTAAATTCCACATCCAACGAGCATCCACTTTGCATACTTTTGATAGACCTGTAGTGAGATAAACTGGAAATATATGAAAATAAACACATTCTTTTCATGAATTTCCAATTTATCTTACAAGACATGTATTAAAACTATATAGAGTGGGTACTCGTTGGATGTGAAATTTAATTGTGCATCCAATGAGTGCTTACACTTGAAATACAAGTAAAGCTATAAAAAGATAAATAAAAAATAAGATTAAAAATATAATTTTTTTTTTTCTTTAAAAATTAAAAACTCTTATTATATTATTTTAACTTTTTTATTTTTTTAAAAACTCCATTTTAAATTTCAAATTTCTCTTATTTTATAACCATAAACAACAAATTTTAAAAATAAATATTGACCAATTATAAACATACATCAAATTTCATATTCAAAATATAATAATTTCATATATTATTGATCACACTAAGAATGCAATATGAAAGATTAAGCTTCCTTCCTTAACTTCCAATTTAACATCTTGCTCTAATTACTTTGAGATGAAAAATTGAAGAGAAGAGAAACATCATACCAAAAAACTTAATTTTATTAAACATATATTTTATGCTCCTCATGCCCAACTTCAATGCTAACATAATCTTATAAACATAAATTGTTTGTTCGTCATGGCGAACTTCAATAATGGTAATATGAATGATAAAAGTATTCGAGTGAAAAATATGCATTTAATATATTAAAAATCAATAATTTTTTAAAAAACAATAAAATAAAAATGAATAAATATTTTTAAAAACAATAAAATAAAAAAATATACATTAAATTATTAAAAACTAATAAATATTTTTAAAAACAATAAGATAAAAAAATTATGTATTATTAATTTTTTTTTACCAAAACCAATAAGTATTTTAAAAAACAATTTGATAGACCTATGTGATGAACTTAATATCCATTACAAACAATTTAAAAATAAATAAATAAATATGATTACTTATGTGTGAGCCACCCCTAACAAACACATGTTAATGACCTTTGTGTTAACAAGCCGTGTCTAAAAAAAGATCAGCGAAAGTTGGAAGATAAATGATATACTCGTCCACATTAGTCTAGACTATTCACAAGTCGCATGGATCTCTCTAGTCAAGGTTTGCAAGTACATGTCTTCCACTAATTGCATTCATATAAAAAAATTGAAGAACAATATGGCTACTTACGTCCATGCTCGATGTCAATAATAATGTTGAAACTAAAGCCCATTGGGGCTTAGTTTTTTTTTTTTTAAAGTTTCAACGCTATTAAAATTAATATTCGATGTCAATAATAATGTTGAAACTAAAGTCCATTGGTTTTTTTTTTTAATAAGTTTCGACTCTATTAAAATTAATATTGCTTGCTAATTACGACTAGGCTCCATGTCAATAATAATGTTGAAACTAAAGTTTATTCGATTAGGTTGAACAGTGTACGTCTTGTTTCAAAAGACATTGTCTTCTATTACAAGAGCTTTGTCCAGGTTTGCAACTTGGTTTACTTGTTTAGTATGGTTTGTGGGTGTTTGTGTTAAGCCTAAGTTTATAGGGGTAGTTTCCCAACTCAATCTTGGGTTTCTTGAGTGACAATTAAAGAGTTTACCAACTCTTCTAATTTAAAAAAAAAATAGAGTTAACAACTTGCATATAAATCACTAAAAAATAGTCACTGCATTAAAATACATTGTAATAAATAAAACAACTTGCATATAAATCATTAAAAAATAGTCATTGCATTAAAATACATTGTAATAAATAAATTTAATCAACAAATGAATAAATATATTTAGTGATTACATAGTTGTTATCCATCTCCATAGAAGATGAGATCATGACCATGTTATCCATTTCCATAGAAGATGAGATCGTGATAAGTGTACCTATAATAATCTCACAATATAATTATTATAGGAAATTGATATTACTTGTTATTCAGGTTTAGCTTCGACATCAATAATAATGCTAGAACTAAGTCCAAAGGGGTTAACAACTTGCATATAAATTATTAAAAAATAGTCTTCATATTAAAAGACAATGTAATAAATAAATTTAATCAACAAATGAATAAATAAGTTTAGTGATTACATAGATGTTATCCATCTCCATATAAGATGAGATCATGACCAATGTGCCTATAACATTCTCACAATATAATTATTATATGATGGAAATTGATATTACTTGTTATTCACGTCTAGTTTTGACACCAATAATAATGCTAGAACTAAGTTCAAGGGGTTAACAACTTGCATATAAATCATTAAAAAATAATCATTTTATTAAAAGATAATGTTATAGATAAATTTAATCAACAAATGAATAAATAAATTTAGTGATTACATAGTTGTTACCCATCTCCATTGAAGATGAAATCATGACTAGTGTGCTTATAACACTCTCACAATATAATTAATATATGATGTAAATTGATATTACTTGTTACTCACGTCTAGCCTCAACTCTAACAATAATGCTAGAACTAAGTCCAATGGGGTCGACAACTTGCATATAAATCATTAAAAAATAATCATTGTATTAAAATACAATGTAATAGATAAATTTAATCTACAAATGAATAAATAAATTTAGTGATTACATAGTTGTTACCCATCCCCATACAAGATGAGATCACAACCAGTGTGCCTATAACACTCTCATAATATAATTATTATATGATGGAAATTGATATTACTTGTTACTCTTGTTTAGCATCAACACCAAAAATAATGCTAGAACTAAGTCAAATGGGGTTAACAACTTGCATTTAAATCATTAAAAAATAAGCAAGGCATTAAAAGACAATGTAATAGAGAAATTTAATCAATAAATGAATAAATAAATTTAGTGATTACATAGTTGTTACCCATCCCCGTATGAGATCATGACTAGTGTGCTTATAACACATTCCCAATATAATTATTATATAATATAAATTGATATTATTTGCTACTCGTTCAGTTTCAACATCAATAATAATGTTAGAACCAAGTTCAACATGGTTAAAAACTTACGTATAAATCATTAAAAAATAGTCTTTATATTAAAAGCCAATGTAATAGATAAATTTAACCAACAAATGAATAAATAAATTTAGTGATTACATAGTTGTTACCCATCCTCTAGAAGGTGTGATCACGACTAGTGTGCCTATAACACTCTCACAATGTAATTATTATATGATAGTGGGGACAAAGTTAAAAACTAGATAATGAAAAATTAATATTATTTATACAAATTATAAGAAAAAATAATTATAAATATAATCAATAATTTAGTTATTGATATAAAAAATTTAGTTATTAATATAAAAAAGGAGATGAACAATGTCTTGGTTGAAACACTTTTCAAAGAGGAGAACATGATATGGAAGTAAGGGGGTGAAATGGAACAAGAGTTGGTGGACTACGAGGAGGCCCTTCTCAACTCCATTTTCAATTCAAGAGATGAGCTCATGGAAATATGGAAAGGGTATAGGGCCTTCAATGAAGAGATATTCAAAGGTCACAAAGAGTATTCATTCCTATAAAGAACTATAAAAATCTTGCCCTTTTGGTGGAGATTTCATTGGGAGGAAAAGGGTTGAAGAATCAACACAAAAAAAAGACATGTCTTTAAGGTTTTAATGCTCTGACATTGTAAGGAAAGGATATAACTTTAACTTCATATGACTTTGAGATTAAGCCAATAAATGGGAAGAAATTGATGGAATTATCGAAGAGGCATCCCTATCATTGGTTGAAGGAGGGAATGAAGAAACACGTTTCATAAAAGGGAGGAGGTTATAGACCTTTGCTAAAAAAATTGATAGTCACAAGAAAGGGCTTTGTTTTAGGCAAGGGTTTGGAGACTTATCTTATGTTGACTTAATAGGATTAGGGAAGGAATAATGTAGGAGGAAGTAAAAGGAAATAAAATTAGGGTTTATAGGAAGAAATAGGAAGTGAAAGTGTGTAAGGACCTAGAGTGAGGGGGTCAAATTAGTCCTAGGAGAGGATGTCATAATAAAAGAGGTTAAATCTTTAATGGAGAATGCACTTACAAGGATGTTTATGGGGAAATAGGTCAAAGGGGAATGACTACAGTGGTGGTTGGAGAAGAATTGGGGTATATAATGGAGTTATATACTCTAGTGTGTAGGTGGGTTTCTTTCAAATTTAGGTTTGAACTAGTTGTGGAGAAAATATTAGCCAAAAATTGTTATTGGGGGCATTATTATTACAAATTAAGTGAAGGATGTCTAGGTTTGACCCACATAAGGAAACAATTTGAAGTAGCAAGTCTGAGTGAATATGTTAAGGATACCCATGGAGTTATGGAATATAAACATTCTAAAATCCCTTGGGGATAGTCTGTGTCATTTCATCGATCTTGAAGTGGATTTTCAATATAAGGTGGACAAAAAGATTGTGAAAAATTTAGTGGAGATTAATGAGGGTTTGTTGGAGGAAATATAAATAGTTTGGGGGAGGTGGAAATTTACTCAAACCTTGGACTACTAGAAAATACCATTTAGGTGCTTAAAATGTTATAGCATTGGACATGTCTGAAAAGATTGCACACTAAAGGATGTTAGGAGGGCTTGGAATAAGACGGAGTAGAATTCTCGAGGAGCTTCAAAATATTCAAGGAAATAGGACATGAAAGAAATTGAAGAGGCCATCATGGAACCCTTACCAAGTCATTCCAAGAGGCCTTGGACAATATCATAGAATAAATAAGGAGGAGATGTTCAAAACATAAGAGGTTATAAAGATAAATCACACCAAGAAAGGATGAGGCTAAGGTGTTGTAATTTCTAGAAGTAGATAGGAAGGAGGATACTTCATAGTAAATCTCTAGGGAAAGGTATGAACTATAACATATCTAATCCTTTTCCTTTGTCAAATTCAGAAAGGAAAGAAGAAAGTCCAATAAAAAATTTCCAAAGTAGTTATTCCTCTCTTGGTAGGGTGTCATATGAAGCTAAGCAACCAAATAAGATTAGAGATCCCATTCTAATCAAAGGTTCATCTAATGTTATGAATAATTATTCCAAACAATCATTAAGACTTGAGGACGCATACCTAGAAAGTAATTCGAACCTTGAGGCGGTGGATTCCAACGAAAGGATAGAAGGAAATAAATACTCAAGGTATACGCTAAAGTCAAGGAAATAATTGATTCAGAATGATAATTTAAATATTGAAGGGGCTTGGCCTTAGATTCTTGTCACTCTTTGGTAGCACGTCATAAATCATACATGTCCTTAGAAAAATATAAATCTACAAAATAAATGAAGGAAGACAAGAAAATCACCATAAAGGGGGCCCTTAGAGAAGGGACAACCTCGGAAAGGTGAACCCATGATTATGATTTCCTTGAATGTGAGAGGGGTGATTATTCTTTCCTTGAATGTGAGAGGCATAGGGGGTTCCCATAAGAATCTACACTAAAAATAATGTTTTATAGACATAAGCTAGATGTAATTTTGATTCAGGAGAGAATGTGCAAGGTGAGTAAAGAAGTGGAAATAATGTTCCTTTAGGTCAATAGATTCAGAGGGAAGATCAAGAGGTATAGTAACAAGGTGGAAAGATTCTTTATAAATTCCTCCTATTTCTTAAATGTAGGTATATAGATAGAATTCAAGTCCATGGAATTTGGACAAGATATTAATAATATCAATCGTTATGGCTCATATGGAGAAATAAATTCCTAATCTAGGATAACTTCAAATTTCAGGGCTTGGTGAGAAATGGAAATATCATTCTAGGAAGGGGGGGGGGGAGATATAAATATGACTATGAAGGATGGATAATGTTTGGGGGACAATACTAGATAATATCGCTTAGTGGATTATTACTTTCAATTATGTGAAGATATGGGACTTTATGATGTAGAACCCATTCACCTAGTACCTACATGGAGCAATTTCAAAAGTGGTATAGAATGGGTTTCAAAAAGGCTAGATAGATATGTGGTAGTAGATAAAATTGTAGAGGAAACTTAAAGGTTGAAATCTTGGATTCGGGGAGGTGGATCATTGAATCATCTCCCTAACCTACTTCAAATAGAGAAAGATGATTAAAAACCACTAGGCCCTTTTAAATTCAATTATGCATGGCTAGGATAAAAATGCTCTAGAGATATGGTTATGTAGAATTGGAGGAAGTATGACCCAAATATAGGAGAGATAGTAGTTTGTAGTGAACTTGAAGAATGTAAAGAAAATATTAATAGAGTGAGCAAAGGGAAAAGAAAGGGAAGCTCAAAAAAATATCTTATTGAGACGAAGGATCAAATCATACATTTGGTTTAGATTAATATTATGGTACCTTTATAGTATAAGAATGTATGCGACTAAAATCCATAGAAGGAGTCAAAAGGAAACTTTTGGAAAAAGAGGAGGCATAATGGAAACTAAAAGGTAAATCCATTTGGCTCATAGAAGGCGATTGAAATACCCTTTTTTCCCCATAATTATGCCAAGCATCAAAAGAATATAAATAACATCTAGAAAATAAGGAAGCAAGGGGATTCC
>ML778782.1:791568-810825 GCA_009831015.1 Picea engelmannii | reverse complement strand
ATTAAGCCAATAAATGGGAAGAAATTGATGGAATTATCGAGGAGGCATCCCTATCATTGGTTGAAGGAGGGAATGAAGAAACATGTTTCATAAAAGGGCAGAGGTTATAGACCTTTGCTAAAAAAATTGATAGTCACAAGAAACGGTTTTGTTTTAGGCAAGGGTTTGGAGACTTATCTTATGTTGACTTGGTAGGATTAGGGAAGGAATAATGTAGGAGGAAGTAGAAGGAAATAAAATTAGGGTTTATAGGAAGAAATAGGAAGAGAAAGTGTGTAAGGACCTAGAATGAGGGGGTCAAATTAGTCCTAGGAGAGGGTGTCAGAATAGAAGAGGTTAAATCTATCATTGAGAATGCACTTACAAGGATGTTTATAGGGAAATAGGTCAAAGGGGAATGACTACAGTGGTGGTTGGAGAAGAATTGGGGTATATAATGGAGTTATATACTCTAGTGTCTAGGTGGATTTCTTTCAAATTTAGGTTTGAACTAGTTGTGGAGAAAATATTAGCCAAAAATTGGTATTGGGGGGAATCATTATTACAAATTAAGTGAGGGATGTCTAGGTTTGACCCACATAAGGAAACAATTTCAAGTAGCAAGTCCGAGTGAATATGTTAAGGATAACCATGGAGTTATGGAATATAAACATTCTAAAATCCCTTGGGGATAGTCTGGGTCATTTCATCGATCTTGAAGTGGATTTTCAATATAAGGTGGACAAAAAGATTGTGAAAAATTTAGTGGAGATTAATGAGGGTTTGTTGGAGGAAATAGAAATAGTTTGGGGGAGGTGGAAATTTACTCAAACCTCGGACTACTAGAAAATACCATTTAGGTGCTTAAAATGTTATAGCATTAGACATGTCTGAAAAGATTGCACAAAAAGGATGTTAGGAGGGCTTGGAATAAGACGGAGTAGAATTCTCGAGGAGCTTCAAAATATTCAAGGAAATAGGACATGAAAGAAATTGAAGAGGCCATCATGGAACCCTTAGCAAGTCATTCCAGGAGGCCTTGGACAATATCATAGAATAAATAAGGAGGAGATGTTCAAAACATAAGAGGTTATTAAGATAAATCACACCAAGAAAGGATGAGGCTAAGGTGTTGTTATTTCTAGAAGTAGATAGAAAGGAGGATACTTCATAGTAAGTCTCTAGGGAAAGGTATGAACTATAACATATCTAATCCTTGTCCTTTGTCAAATTCAGAAAGGAAAGAAGAAATTCCAATAAAAAATTTCCAAAGTAGTTATTCCTCTCTTGGTAGGGTGTCATATGAAGCTATGCAACCAAAAACGAATAGAGATCCCATTCTAATCAAAGGGTCATCTAATGTTATGAATAATAATTCCAAACAATCATTAAGACTTGAGGACACATACCTAGAAAGTAATTCGAACCTTCAGGCGATGGATTCCAACGAAAGGATAGAAGGAAATAAATACTCAAGGTATAAGCTAAAGTCAGGGAAATAATTGATTCAGAATGATAATTTAAATATTGAAGGGGCTTGGCCTTAGATTCTGGTCACTCTTTGGTAGCATGTCATAAATCATACATGTCCTTAGAAAAATATAAAGCTACAAAATAAATGAAGGAAGACAAGAAAATCACCATAAAGGGGGGCCTTAGAGAAGGGACAACCTCAGAAAGGTGAACCCATGATTATTATTTCCTTGAATGTGAGAGGGGTGATTATTCTTTCCTTGAATGTGAGAGGCATAGGGGGTTCCCATAAGAATATACTCTAAAAATAATGTTTTATAAATATAAGCTAGATGTAATTTTGATTTAGGAGACAATGTGGAAGGGGAGTAAACAAGTGGAAATAATGTTCCTTTAGGTCAATAGACTCAGAGGGAAGATCAAGAGGTATAGTAACAAGGTGGAAAGATTCTTTATAACTTCCTCCTATTTCTTAAATGTAGGTATATAGATAGAATTCAAGTCCATGGAATTGGGACAAGATATTAATAATATCAATCGTTATGGCTCATATGGAGAAATAAATTCCTAATCTAGGATAACTTCAAATTTCAGGGCTTGGTGAGAAATGGAAATATCATTCTGGGAAGGGGGGTGGGGGGTCTCTAAATATGACTATGAAGGATGGATAATGTTTGGGGGACAATACTAGATAATATCGCTTAGTGGATTATTACTTTCAATTATGTGAAGATATGGGACTTTATGATGTAGAACCCATTCACCTAGTACCTACATGGAGCAATTTCAAACGTGGTATAGAATGGGTTTCAAAAAGGCTAGATAGATATGTGGTAGTAGAGAAAATTGTAGAGGAAACTTAAAGGTTGAAATCTTGGATTCGGGGAGGTGGATCATTGAACCATCTCCCTAACCTACTTCAAATAAAGAAAGATGATTAAAAACCACTAGGCCCTTTTAAATTCAATTATGCATGGCTAGGATAAAAATGCTCTAGAGATATGGTTATGTAGAATTGGAGGAAGTATGACCCAAATATAGGAGAGATAACATTTTGTAGTGAACTTGAAGAATGTAAAGAAAATATTAATAGAGTGAGCAAAGGGAAAAGAAAGGGAAGCTCAAAAATATCTTATTGAGACGAAGGATCAAATCATACATTTGGTTTAGATTAATATTAGGGTACATTTATAGTATAAGAATGTATGCGACTAAAATCCATAGAAGGAATCAAAAGGAAACTTTTGGAAAAAGAGGAGGCATAATGGAGACTAAAAGGTAAATCCATTTGGCTCATAGAAGGCGATTGAAATACCCTTTTTTCCCCAGAATTATGCCAAGCATCGAAAGAATATAAATAACATCTAGAAAATAAGGAAGCAAGGGGATTCCACAATTGGAATTTTTGCAAAAATGGTAGAGGAAGGAATAAAATACTTCAAAACTTTATTCCAAGAACCTCCTTGGTCAAATATAGAAAAGACTTTAAAGTTGCCTCCTTATTTCCAAGGTTGATAGATGAACAACAAAATGAGGATTTAGAGGAAAAAGTAACAAAGGAGGAACTCAAAGTTGTTTTACATTCCTTCAAAAAGGCAAGCCTAGGGCTAGATGGTTGGACAACTCAATTTTATTTGGGATTTTATGATTTCTGGGAGGAAGAATTCTTGAGGGTAATTAAGGAGTCTAGAGTATTGTTGATATGTTTTCTTGACACCCATTAACTAGGTAATTTGGGTGCATATTTGAACCTATGCTTTTTAAAATGGAGACTAAATGTTTTTCAAATTTGGAAAGTGCCAAATAACCCTCACTTGTTGATCATGAAGACCAAACAAATCTTAAAATAGCTTCAGTATTGCAATTCTTCATCATGAGATGCTAACAATGATGGTTTCTCTTTTGAAAAAAAGAGAAGAAAAGAAAAGACACTAAAAGGAAGGAAATAGCTTGTGTCTACCTTCTCACTGAATATCCTTGTGTGTTAGCTTCATCCATCATTTTACATAATCTAAAATAGAGGTCATATGCCCAAGATATGCCAGTTTTCTCACTCCACTCTATACTACCGCTCCATACTTAGTCATTTTTCCATTTTCCTTACTCTCTCCACACTCCATACTTAGCCATTTTTCAAAGTAAGGAAATTCTTCTAGTTCAAATTTTTCATAAAGCTAGATATGCCTATGAAGGAATTTGAAAATATGTGAAAGAAAGGATGCTGAGAACTCTAAAAAGTCCAAACATAGATAAATATATGGTGTGGGAGTTTTTTGATGGGCTTGTCAAGAATCCATGGGCATGTGTCGAGCAGGGGGCATTCTATTTTTGAACAAAACTCATTTTATTTCTTTCAAATCCATTGTTGGGGAAGGGACTAATAATGTATATAAGTTTTATGATTTATGGTTTCTTCTTAAAATTGCTATAGAAAAAGGAATCCCAAATTCTAGATTATGAGGAACTCCAAAATTAGTATAGATTAGGCAAAGGGGGACAACAAGAAAAAAAATCTAATGCTTATTCGAATCATGGATAGAGTTATAGAGGTAAAGAACAAATTTTTATTTTTTCCTTCAATCATGTTTATGGAGAAATAAACAAGCATAAATATTAGCTCTCTAAATATGGTTTAGTTCTATAGGAGGGTTTAGTCTATGAAGCTAAAACAAATGAGGAAGGAGTCCTTTCAAAAAGGGTTCAGAGAATAAACTGATGTTTAGTAGATTAGAAGTTGAATATTTTGTCAATGATTTTATGAATTTATGTAGCTAGCTTATCGATTGTTTTATTTGTTGTTTTGTTTTTTTAAGGCATGATAGTTTGATCCAAGTGCCTTTGGAAGACTATAATATCATATTTTAGTTTGTGCTTTGTGCTAGTTCTTGAATAAATAGATCACTTATGCTTTGGAATTATCGAATAGACAAATGATATGTATATTCTTATTTCTTCTTGAAATATCAAATCTAAGATTTTTTTCTTGGAGAAAAAGATATTAAAAAGTAGTATATTTTGATTCAGTGTTTTTCTTTTCAAACCACATAATTCATAACTTATCAAACCATATTTGTAAAAAAATAATATCATTTATCTTAGGCGATAACAAATTGATTTCTTGTTACTACCTTTAAAATTTGACAACACCATTCCATTAGAGTCACATGTGCATCATTGACAATAATTAACAAAAAAAAATATCATAGTAGAATATTTAGAGAAAAAAAACAATCTTTCATATCAATTAGAGGGAACTTACAAAAAAAATAAATGGTAGTGGAAACTATCTTTAGATAGTACATGGAAAAAATTCTACACACTAATATACAACATGATGTACCACCTACATGTTGGAAGAAGGAAATAATAATAGAAGTAAAGTATTAAAAACATTATCTTTTCCTACCTAAATTTACATGACTTCAATTGAAAATTCATGGTTTTCACAAGAGTAGTTGGTATTAACTAATCATCCATATGTAGCAAATATACCCAAAAAATTGGGATGCATAATCATTGATTTGGTGAAATTATTAACAAAACCTGTTATATGTTCATAAAAAATGTTTATATTTAGGAGAAAAATATAGGTGTATGCACAAATATAATCATAAGTTAAGTTAGAATTTTTTTATTTATTTTTAAAGAAAATATGAAAAAAAAATAGCCTAAATTTCTCCAAAAAAATAAAATTTAACCAAATTGACAAAATTTCGCTTAGAAAAAACAATGTTTTGATGTAGTTACCTTGCTAAAGAATCCATCATGGGAAATCTTAGGTGAAGGTCCATACCGAATTTACCTACAGTGATGATGTGAATGGACGAAAAAAAAACAAAACACATCCACTTCTAGATGGTTTTCCCTGATTTTGATTGCTAGATGGTGGTACCTCCACACTGCCCTGCTCGATCACTACTCTCAAGAAAAGGTGCCTTGATGCATTTTTGTTCAATACAAGTGGAATAATGTATCTTGTGCATTTAGAGTCAAAGTAGGTCCATGAAAAATATATGATTTGGATAAGCCTACATAGGGGAGATTGGGTGGTTTTGATCAATATGCCTTGCATTGTTGTAAAATCCCCACTATTTTTTTTTTACTCAGTTCGGTAGTGTATACATTTCGTCAAACACTTTGTAGTTAAGTTCCCAACCCACTGATGCAACTCCTTTTTCGTTGTTGTTAATTTCTTATGCAATTTTTTGAGTCAAGACTTTTTTCAAATACTTTGACAACAAGTCTAATTCCCTTGTTACTATTGTTATGGTTTCTGGTTGTGTTTCTTATGTGTTTGGATTCCATGCCTTGAGTTTAATGTTCTAAACATAATTGAAATTGTAGCAACATATTGGATGACAAGATAACAGACAAACGATAACTAATACAAGCAATTCCGACAACAAAACGTTGACACCTTGTCTTTATTTACTATTATTAAGTTGTAACAATTACAAGGTGATTCAACTCACATGTCCAATTTGAACAATATTGGTGATGAAGAGTACAATTGGATGGAAATGAATATGTAGTTGGGATGACTGCTGGAAATATCTAGTTGTTCTCCAAATAGTTTTTAAACCCCCACAACTTGATGTCCAAAAGTAATCAACTTGCTCCCACAAGGAACTCAACATTCATTGCCTGAATATTCAATCCAACACTAAGAGATCACTGCCAGCCACAAGAAAATGCACCCATCCTATGTAGAACTCATCCAACAAACAAACAACTCGACCTCCAAGGAGAAAATTCGACCTGGTACAAAGATCTCGACCCAACTAGTAAAGAAATTAGCCTAGCAAGCTAGTTCGACCCCCACAACCAAGCAAACTTGGTTCTTCAAACAAGAAATCGACCTCCTTAAGAGAGCTTGAACCTCATACAATCCAAAATCAACCAAAAATGAGAAAACTTCGTCGCCAAAATAATAAACTCTGCCACATTGAAGCACAATGGAAAGATTTGAGTGATCTTCCCTTCATGATAAACTAGGGTGGAAAGTTTCACCACCGAACTCGGTCATCTTCTCTAGGGTTTTTCGCCCCAAGAGCCAAAGCTACAAGATCTCTCTCCAATTCATTTTTAGAAAATAACAATGCATAATGAGAGAGGGCACTCTCATTCCTCTTGTATTTCCTCGTTCACCCTTTTGTTGACCCTAAATTACCTTTTTAATGAAGTAAAGTGACTTTATAAGCTCAAAGTCACTTAACACACCTTTTCACTTAATTACTCAGTGTCACTTTAAAAAGATTGTTTTTTCGTCCCGATGACATCAAATAATTAATTAATTCCCTTTTCTTCCACTGATTATAGGCTACAAGAATCACTTAGGCTATTACATCAATCTCTTGAAATGATCATTTGGAAGGGGACATTATAGTCCTCCCTTCTTGAGATTGCTTGTCCTCAAGCAAATGCAAGTTAGGATGTTGCAAGATCAGGTCGCTTTCCCATATGGCATCCTCTGCTGGAAAATCTCTCCACCTGATGAGGTGCTCCCGGATCACCCTATTACACAATTTCTTCTCCCACCACTACTAGGTAGGTCTCCTACAACCACATGATGTTCCTATGTCCAAGTGGGAAGTCATTTTTAAGGATTGTGTTGTGGGATTGCCACTCACCTCGCATAGACACAATGCCATTCTTGTGATAGTTGATAAGTTGACCAAGAGTGCTCATTTTATTCCAGTTAGAAACACTTCTAATGTCACTGATGTGGTACACATGTTTATAAGTGAGGTCATATGTCTGCACATGTTACCCAAGAAGATCATTCCATATAGGGACTCCCAATTCACATCTAGGTTTTGGGCAAATTTACACTTAGCGTTGGGAACTCGGTTGAACTTAAGCACAACATATCATCCCAAAAAAGATGGGAAAATTGAGAGAGTAAATCAGGTTATAGAATACATGCTTAGGATGTATGTTATGGATAATCAAACCCATTGGGAGAAGTACCTACCTTTGGTAGAGTTCTTCTACAATAACCGTTTTCATAGATCCATTAGAATGCCACCTGATGAAGCTCTGTATGGAAGGCCATGTAGGACACCGTTGAGTTGGGAAAGCTTAGAAGATCGAGTGATAGTTGGGTCGAAATTGATTCAAGAGGTGGAGGAACAGGTGATTCATATTAGGCAACGACTAAAGGAAGCACCAGATAGACAAAAAAGTTATGTTGATGCTTATAGGACTGACCGAAGTTATAAAGTGGTAGATCAAGTTTTTGTTCGTATCAGGCCTAATAAGAGTACCATTCAGTTTGGGAAGGGGACAAAGTTGTTGCCTCGATTTATAGGACCGTTCAAAATCCAAGAGAGAATTGGACCCGTTGCCTATCGTCTCATACTGCCACCCCACTTGCATAAAACTTATAATGTTTTTCATGGATCTGTTTTATGTCATTATGTTGTTGACGAATCTCATAAACTGAATTGGAAGGAATAGCAGGTATTGGACGCGGGAACCCTCATGGTCGAACCATTACGCGTATTGGACCATAGGGTCCGATAGCTCAGGAATTGTTTGGTAGACCAAGTTAAGGTCCAGTGGGACAACTATAGCCTAGGATTTGCTACTTGGAAGGATGCAGAGACCTTACGATGAGATCATCCCTCACTTTTTTGACCACCTTGAGAATATGTTTCCCGAAGGTTGGGTGTATGTAATGCCACCTTTTGACTTAGACAACTAGAATTAGTTTAAGGCCTAATGACCTTTTATTTTTTTATTAACTCTGAAAGTATGTACCATCTTGCTCTGGCGCACTAAGAAAACTTATTCTTTGAGGACACTTGCTCGCAAGTGATCCGAACTATTATGATATTAAAACATTTGTCCTTGGTTATGATGTGTTATGATAGATGACATGATGTTTTACTGCATTGACATAGACAGGTGCTATTGACTCGGTTTTACTAAGTATGCAGGGTTTTGGACCTTGAGGATGCAGAGGCATCGACGAAACCCCTTGGACTCTGGATCGAGTTAGGGAGTGTGCTATTGGGGTTTGATTGTTTTACTGTGATTTTAGTACATTTGATAGGACGATATGTTGTGGACATGTTCTGACATGATTTTTGATGATGCAAGCTAACGATAGCTTGCCGACCAGACTCACATATGGAGTAAAGGGGCCACACACGACTACCAGAGAGGTTGAGGGAGAGGTGTGGACAACAACCCTGCCACAGTCTACTAGCACTCCCGTCGTGGCTCGAACTATAGGTTAACGATTACCTAGTTCGAGAGGACCCACGACGCCGTGAGGGCAGATTGCGACAATTGCTCACGATGATTCTAAGGGGCATGCAATAAGGCGGGGGCCTTATTCCTTAGAAGCCCTTAGTCTCCCACAAGTTCACCTGGCGGAGTGTTGACTCCAGGGGTTATTGATGTCTACCAATCAGTCAAGAAGGGAGTAGCACCCTTGGAGCACGTGGTGCATCCTGAAGGGCACATCGTGCAAAAGAAACAAAAGAGGAGAGTGGCACCCTTGGAACATGTAGTGCGTCCTGAAGGGCACATCGTGTTGATGATGATAAAGGAACAAACCTAGAGAGCCCTAAGGCAATCAACACTTTAAGAAAATTTAAAACAACTCCCCTAATTAAATGTCGCCCAGTCCAGAATCTAAGTTCCAAGTCAAAAAACTTCTCTAGGGGTAAAATTTTGTCTATCCTTAAGAAAATATCTCTATAAAGATAAACTGATAAAGTTTGAAAAAAAAAAAACCACTTAAGCAATAATTGTGGACTTCAAAATTTTTTGGGTAAAATGAAGAGAGTAAGAACTTAAATAAAATCTGTGGATATCAAAGGTGAAGAAGAAATAAATTATTTAACTTGTGAAAGTGTAAAAATATATTAAATTAATAATAAAAGGAAAAGAGGGTAAATTGCGCAAATGCCATTTTGGCGGCTCTAATAAAAAGGGGAAAGAAGGAAATATAAAATTTAGGAAACTAGGGGATGGAGGTAACATAATAAGGGAAAGAGGGGAACTTATGGTAAAAAGCGAGGTCAACTTAGTAAAGAATCTGCAATTAAGAACCTTCTAAATTGAACTAAATTAGCAACTTCATTTTAGGGGAAGTATTTAAAACCTGTAAGGGAATCTAGGGACACCTAGGAGTAAATTTAGGAGTAACTCTAGGTGGGTGAGGGAAATGAGACAATTAATAAATTAAAGAAAATAATTATTGGAGGAAAATGGGGGATGGATGACACTTGTACGTTGGAGAATTTTTAGAAGATTTTTATTAAAACTTAAATTAAATGAGATTTAGGGAAAGATGGAAGTTCTAAAACTCTATAAATGAAAGGGAGGAGAAGGAGGAAGGGATCGACTGATAGCATAACGTTACGCTATCGGATTAGTGACTTGACTGATTTATTTGTGGGGAGTTGGGATTTCCCAGCTCGGATAGGAGTGGTAGCTCGGCCTTGCGAGGCGAGCTGGGAGCTAGACGTACCATCTGGATAGTGTGTGGCCCCTTTGCGGCTTGGGGGGCTAAGAGGGAAGTAGAGTACCCCTAGCATTGGTTGGGAGGTACCGGTGTAGTCTCGACGGTCAGCGAGCGGGAGCGGCATGGAGCACGCGGACGACACTCAGAGCAGGCAAGGGAAACAATATGCTTCCTTGTTGAATGATAGCATGTTGTTAGAATGTATGATTAGGATCTACATGTGCATTGAGTAGGTAGTTGATTGTCTAGTCTCATAACCTTGAAATTTTAATGATGGCAAGTTTCTTTAATTCTGCGTTCTAATTGTTGGTTAAGTTAGTGCTGCTTGTTATATAATTGCTAGATGAACCAGCCTGGTGTTGCATGACCTCCTTCATAACCTAACTCTGTTGATTCCCTCTTAATGGTCGTGTTTCCTTTTTAAATTATTGTGGCTATGATTAACTCTTTTGGACAATCACCCTTGTTGTCAACATTATCCCCTATCTGCCCTGCGTTCTCCCACCTTACCCCAATGATTGTCGTCACCAGAAAGATTTGTTGGCTGCATTTCAAGGAAACCTGTAGATGACAGCGAGCCTATGCGAGGCATAGCTGTATGCCCAACCATTTTGGTTTTGTTCTTCAAATTTCTTGAGCAGGGAAATAGATCTGTCGTGAAGGAATGATTAACTCTTATTACATGCCAGAGTTATATCATGTTCCAGTTCTGCACAACGATGCAATCTTCATCCTTATTATTGAAATTTTCTGTTTAGTCTCAGCGATTTATCATTGTTTGTGTCATTATACCTTCTGTAAAATGCGCCCACTATATGCAAGGTGAAATCTTGGGACTGCATTGAATCTTAATTTCACAGTGAGCCTTACGAACTGTGACTTCGTTTTTAATTATTTAATTTTTTTACCCTTCTGCCACTTGCCTTGGCAACGATATCATGTGTTGATTGTCTGCCATTTTCGACACAACAAATTACCACTATTCGTACATCGATTACCCTGGTGTTAGATGGCGAGTTGCCCCTCCGGTTGACCATGATTTTTCACTTTCCAATAAACTCTACACTACGCATGAGGTGATGCATGAGGTGTTGGTTATGGCTACTAGCATCATTAACCCTGTGTATTTCCGTTTATAACCCTCATCGCCTTGATTCTCAGACTCTGCCAACCTTCCTATGCACCCGCAGCTAGGATAAACTTGACGTTTGTTTTGGTCGCGACAACAATGTCTTTCTAGGCAGAGTTTGGCGGAATGCAGTGGTATTTTAGGATTGCTTTTATCTGCGTGTGCTTAAACTCAGTGATATTACTTGTATTTTTCTTTATCCTTCATTAAACTCCGTGATGACGACCACCGGGTGAAACCCAACTTTAGGATAAAGCCCGTCTCTCTGGGCTGAGAATAAATACGATTTTAAGTAATGAAATCGTCCAATTTCGCCCCTGCAACTGATAAATTCATAAAATTTTCGCCTGGGCGCTGTGTTAAATTCACGCTTTTAGCCCTTTTTGCCTCTGCATTTGGTATAAGGCCGCGTTCGGCGAATGCAGTACACGTCCTCCCTCTACGAAATATATGAAGGGATGTCTGTGCCTTCGGGAAGGGGTTTGTCGAATGATTCTTGGATTCCAACAGTTGCCAATTTGGGAATTGCCGACTTGATTCTGGTCTCTGACTACTGCCATTGATGGCTTCCAACTTGATGCGTGAATTATGGCATGTGCGCATCGGTTGCCAGATTGGTTTCTGACAGGCACTCATAGCCGCTAATTTTTGTTGTTATTAATAACATAAACTGTGATAGTAAGGTGTAAATGTTTTGTGACTCTAATATATTGTTTGAATATGTAAATGTAATGTTATTGCGATAAAAATAAAATGTAATGTTAGTGATTGATATCATATAAAATGTAAGGTCATTGTTATTTAATTGCAATGTTATTGTAATATCAAAAGTAAGGATATAGTTATTTTATGGAAGTGTTATCGAAATTTCATTGTTATTTATAACCAATAAAATGTAAAGACCTTGCTATTTTAATTGCAATGTTATTGTAATATAAAAGTAATGATATGGTTGTTTTATGGTAATGTAATTGTAGTTTCATTGTTATTGATAACAATTAAAATGTAAAGTCCTTGTTATCTTAATTGCAATGTTGTTGTAAGATAAAAAGTAATGATACGGTTATTTTATGGTCATGTTATTGTAGTTGTGATTAATGTTATGGAGCACACTATATACTAGTTTTCCAAGTTTCTTAAACGAATCAATTATGATGGTTAGACAATTGCTTTTCCTTTGGGCTTTGGCACTGCTCCGTTTGATTGTGTAGTTGTGAAGATGACTCTTAACAGTGAATAGCTTAATGTGTGCATGCAAACATGCCATAGTTGTTTTAGTAGTGGAATAAGTTTTTCACACATGGCTTCTATGCAATGTTTAAAGTTTGGGCATATAGAACATTAATGGGCTATAAAAGCAGTGTTATAATAGTTGAAGATAATAATTTAATAGATTTAGTCTTAATTTGGTGTATAAAAATATTATTATAATGGTTCAAGATATTAATTGCACAAATTGAGTTGTAATTAGGTATTTAGCTATGTCAAAAGTTTTTAAAAATTTCAATTTCTAGGTGAGAAATTTGGGGAACTTAACTAGGCTTTGAGGTTGAGGATTTTAAAACTTTATGGAAGTTAAGTCTATAGTTCAAGCTCATAAACCTATTGATTGAGTCAATAAATCAAACTTATCTATATATAAATTGTAGTTATGATGGCTATGTTTCAATTTGGAGTTCATTGATCTTCCTAGTATAGTTGTTTATACCAGGATGGCGTTACAGATAATTAGATTGTACCGTATTAAATTGTTCGATTTTGAGCAAGAGATTCAGTTCTAAATTATTGATGTTTATTATTAAGTAATGGTTATACTTGGTTTGTAAACCTTTGATGTGCTTGGATGCTCACTGTCAGGGCTCTAGCTACTTGTATATTTAATACTGGGTTGCTAGGATGTTTGTCCTTAGTTCAGTAGACATGGTATGTCTGTGTTGGGCAGGATGTAGACACCTCCATGTTCCTAAGAACAGTCACCAGCCCTGAGACCTTAAATGGTTAAAATCGATGGGAACCTGGGCTTGAGCGTTGCTTATGTGTCTTAGAGGTCCTAACCATTGCAGGGTAGGACGAGCGGGTAGTCAGTCTTATTTATAGTCGATTGATTGTCATTTAATGCATGCAGATACTTGATGTGCGTCTTAGGTCGTCCTGTTGTGTTTGTCGTTGTATGCGTCTTGTTCATCGTCGGGTGGCGACGCAGAGTCGAATGTGTTTATTACCCTTGTACACACGCGCACACACAATATGAAAAAAAATAAAATTGCACTTGTTAAGAGGTTGGTTGTCGTAACAAGGAGGTTCGTTACAAACTATTAATGATACACTTGAAATTTTAAGACATATGGACCTATGTGAATGTCAATTCTATAAATGTTTATCGTTATTTGAATTATGATGGGTATTATGCAATTTATTTCTAACTTGAAAATTTTGACATTTAAAGTTGTTGGTACGTGGATACCGAATTGAGAATATAATTAAATGCATATACATGATAGTAGTGCATAGATTTGTATGAGTTTGTGTTATAAGCTAATCTGTAGGTCAATAGGCTATAACCTGCATATATTTTATGCTCCTCATGCCCAACTTCAATGCTAACATAATCTTATCAAACATAAATTGTTTGTTCCTCATGGCGAACTTCAATAATGGTAATATGAATGATAAAAATATTCGAGTAGGTGAAAAATATGCATTTAATATATTAAAAATCAATAATATTTTTAAAAATAATAAAATAAAAATGAATAAATATTTTTAAAAACAATAAAATAAAAAATATACAAATATATGCATTTAAACTATTAAAAACTAATAAATATCTTTAAAAATAAAAAAATAAAAAAATATGCATTATTAAAAAAAATGCAATATGCATTTAAACTATTAAAAACCAATAAGTATTTTAAAAGACAATTTGATAGACCTATGTGATGAACTTAATATCCTCTGCAAACAAATTAACAAAAAAAAACAAAGATTACTTATGTGTGAGCCACCCCTAACAAACACATGTTAATGACCTTTGTGTTAACAAGCCTTGTCAAAAAATGATCAGCGAAAGTTGGAAGATAAATGATATACTCGTCCACATTAGTCTAGACAACATATGGGGCATGATAGTCTTATTCACAAGGCGCATGGATCTCTCTAGTCAAGGTTTGCAAGTACATGTCTTCCACTAAGTATATTCATATAAAAAAACTGAAGAACAATATGGCTACTTACGTCCATGCTCGATGTCAATAATAATGTTGAAATTAAAGCCCATTGGGTTTTATTTTATTTTTTAAAGTTTCAACGCTATTAAAATTAATATTGCTTGCTAATTACGTCTAGGCTCCATGTCAATAATAATGTTGAAACTAAAGTTTATTTGGTTAGGTTGAACAGTGTACGTCTTGTTTCAAAAGACATTGTCTTCTATTACAAGAGCCTTGTTCAGGTTTGAAACTTGGTTTACTTGTTTAGTATGGTTTGTGGGTGTTTCCGTTAAGCTTAAGTTTATAGGGGCAGTCTCCCAACTTGATCCTGGGTTTTCTTGGTGACAATTGAAGGGTTTACCAACTCTCCTAGTTTAAAAAAAATGTTGAAACTAAGTCCAATAAAGTTAACAACTTGCATATAAATCATTAAAAAATAATCATTGCATTAAAATACATTGTAATAGATAAATTTAATCAACAAATGAATAAATAGATTTAGTGATTACATAGTTGTTATCCATCCCCATAGAAAATGAGATCATGACCATGTTATCCATCTCCATAGAAGATGAGATCATGACCAGTGTACCTATAATAATCTCACAATGTAATTATTATAGGAAATTGATATTACTTGTTATTCAAGTTTAGCTTCGACATCAATAATAATGCTAGAACTAAATCCAAAGGGGTTAACAACTTGCATATAAATTATTAAAAAATTGTCATCATATTAAAATACAATGTAATAAATAAATTTAATCAACAAATGAATAAATAAGTTTAGTGATTACATAGATGTTATCCATCTCCATATAAGATGATATCATGACCAATGTGCCTATAACATTCTCACAATATAATTATTATATGATGGAAATTGATATTACTTGTTATTCACATCTAGTTTCGACACCAATAGTAATGCTAGAACTAAGTTCAAAGGGGTTAACAACTTGCATATAAATCATTAAAAAATAATCATTTTATTAAAAGACAATGTAATAGATAAATTTAATCAACAAATGAATAAATAAATTTAGTGATTACATAGTTGTTACCCATCTCCATAGAAGATGAAATCATGACTAGTGTGCCTATAACACTCTCACAATATAATTAATATATGATGTAAATTGATATTACTTGTTACTCACGTCTAGCCTCGACTCTAACAATAATGCTAGAACTAAGTCCAATGGGGTCGACAACTTGCATATAAATCATTAAAAATTAATCATTGTATTAAAATACAATGTAATAGATAAATTTAATCTACAAATGAATAAATAAATTTAGTGATTACATAGTTGTTACCCATCCCCATACAAGATGAGATCACGACCAGTGTGCCTATAACACTCTCATAATATAATTATTATATGATGGAAATTGATATTACTTGTTACTCTCGTCTAGCATCAACACCAAAAATAATGCTAGAACTAAGTCAAATGGGATTAACAACTTGCATTTAAATCATTAAAAAATAAGCAAGGCATTAAAAGACAATGTAATAGAGAAATTTAATCAATAAATGAATAAATAAATTTAGTGATTACATAGTTGTTACCCATCCCCGTATGAGATCATGACCAGTGTGCTTATAACACATTACACATTCCCAATATAATTATTATATAATATAAATTCATATTATTTGCTACTCATTCAGTTTCAACATCAATAATAATGTTAGAACCAACTCCAACATAGTTAAAAACTTACGTATAAATCATTAAAAAATAGTCTTTATATTAAAAGTCAATGTAATAGATAAATTTAACCAACAAATAAATAAATAAATTTAGTGATTACATAGTTGTTACCCATCCTCTATAAGGTGTGATCATGACTAGTGTGCCTATAACACTCTCACAATGTAATTATTATATGATAGTGGGGAAAAAGTTAAAAAACTAGATAATGAAAAATTAGTATTATTTATACAAATTATAAGAAAAAATAATTATAAATATAATCAATAATTTAGTTATTGATATAAAAAATTTAGTTATTGATATAAAAAAGGAGAGGAAGAATTTCTTGGTTGAAACACTTTTCAAAGAGGAGAACATGATATGGAAGTAAGGGGGTGAAATGGAACAAGAGTTGGTGGACTACGAGGAGGGAGAGGAGGCCCTTCTCAACTCCATTTTCAATTCAAGAGATGAGCTCATGGAAATATGGAAAGGGTATAGGGTCTTCAATGAAGAGATATTCAAAGGTCACAAAGAGTATTCATTCCTAGAAAGAACTATAAAAATCTTGCCCTTTTGGTGGAGATTTCATTGGGAGGAAAAGGGTTGAAAAATCAATACACAAAAAAGACATGTCTTTAAGGTTTTAATGCTCTGACATTGTAAGGAAAGGATACAACTTTAACTTCATATGACTTTGATATTAAGCCAATAAATGGGAAGAAATTGATGGAATTATCGAGGAGGCATCCCTATCATTGGTTGAAGGAGGGAATGAAGAAACATGTTTCATAAAAGGGCAGAGGTTATAGACCTTTGCTAAAAAAATTGATAGTCACAAGAAAGGGCTTTGTTTTAGGCAAGGGTTTGGAGACTTATCTTATGTTGACTTGGTAGGATTAGGGAAGGAATAATGTAGGAGGAAGTAGAAAGAAATAAAATTAGGGTTTATAGGAAGAAATAGGAAGAGAAAGTGTGTAAGGACCTAGAATGAGGGGGTCAAATTAGTCCTAGGAGAGGGTGTCAGAATAGAAGAGGTTAAATCTTTAATGGAGAATGCACTTACAAGGATGTTTATAGAGAAATAGGTCAAAGGGGAATGACTACAGTGGTGGTTGGAGAAGAATTGGGGTATATAATGGAGTTATATACTCTAGTGTCTAGGTGGATTTCTTTCAAATTTAGGTTTGAACTAGTTGTGGAGAAAATATTATCCAAAAATTGGTATTGGGGGGCATCATTATTACAAATTAAGTGAAGGATGTCTGGGTTTGACCCACATAAGGAAACAATTTCAAGTAGCAAGTCCGAGTGAATATGTTAAGGATACCCATGGAGTTATGGAATATAAACATTCTAAAATCCCTTGGGGATAGTCTGGGTCATTTCATCGATCTTGAAGTGGATTTTCAATATAAGGTGGACAAAAAGATTGTGAAAAATTTAGTGGAGATTAATGAGGGTTTGTTGGAGGAAATAGAAATAGTTTGGGGGAGGTGGAAATTTACTCAAACCTTGGACTACTAGAAAATACCATTTAGGTGCTTACAATGTTATAGCATTGGACATGTTTGAAAAGATTGCACAAAAAGGATGTTAGGAGGGATTGGAATAAGACGAAGTAGACTTCTCGAGGTGCTTCAAAATATTCAAGGAAATAGGACATGAAATAAATTGAAGAGACCATCATGGAACCCTTAGCAAGTCATTCCAAGAAGCCCTGGACAATATCATAGAATAAATAAGGAGGAGATGTTCAAAACATAAGAGGTTATAAAGATAAATCACACCAAGAAAGGATGAGGCTAAGGTGTTGTAATTTCTAGAAGTAGATAGAAAGGAGGATACTTCATAGTAAGTCTCCAGGGAAAGGTATGAACTATAACATATCTAATCCTTGTCCTTTGTCAAATTCAGAAAGGAAAGAAGAAAGTCCAATAAAAAATTTCCAAAGTAGCTATTCCTCTCTTGGTAGGGTGTCGTATGAAGCTAAGCAACCAAATAAGAATAGAGACCCCATTCTAATCAAAGGGTCATCTAATGTTATGAATAATAATTCCAAACAATCATTAAGACTTGAGGACACATACCTAGAAAGTAATTCGAACCTTGAGAGGGTGGATTCCAACGAAAGGATAGAAGGAAATAAATACTCAAGGTATAAGCTAAAGTCAGGGAAATAATTGATTCAGAATGATAATTTAAATTTTGAAGGGGATTGGCCTTAGATTCTTGTCACTCTTTGGTAGCACGTCATAAATCATACATGTCCTTAGAAAAATATAAAGCTTCAAAATAAATGAAGGAAGACAAGAAAATCACCATAAAGGAGGCCCTTAGAGAAGGGGTAGCCTCAGAAAGGTGAACCCATGATTATTATTTCCTTGAATGTGAGAGGGGTGATTATTCTTTCCTTGAATGTGAGAGGCATATGGGGTTCCCATAAGAATCTACACTAAAAATAATGTTTTATAAATATAAGCTAGATGTAATTTTGATTCAGGAGACAATGTGTAATGGGAGTAAAGAAGTGAAAATGATGTTCCTTTAGGTCAATAGATTCAGAGGGAAGATCAAGAGGTATAGTAACAAGGTGGAAAGATTCTTCATAACTTCCTCCTATTTCTTAAATGTAGGTATATAGATAGAATTCAAGTCCATGGAATTGGGACAAGATATTAATAATATCAATCATTATGGCTCATATGGAGAAAGAAATTCCTAATCTAGGATAACTTCAAATTTCAGGGCTTGGTGAGAAATGGAAATATCATTCTGGGNTATGACTATGAAGGATGGATAATGTTTGGGGGACAATACTAGATAATATCGCTTAGTGGATTATTACTTTCAATTATGTGAAGATATGGGACTTTATGATGTAGAACCCATTCACCTAGTACCTACGTGGAGCAATTTCAAACGTGGTATAGAATGGGTTTCAAAAAGGCTAGATAGATATGTGATAGTAGAGAAAATTGTAGAGGAAACTTAAAGGTTGAAATCTTGGATTCGGGGAGGTGGATCATTGAATCATCTCCCTAACCTACTTCAAATAGAGAAAGATGATTAAAAACCACTAGTCCCTTTTAAATTCAATTATGCATGGCTAGGATAAAAATGCTCTAGAGATATGGTTATGTAGAATTGGAGGAAGTATGACCCAAATATAGGAGAGATAAAAGTTTGTAGTGAACTTGAAGAATGTAAAGAAAATATTAATAGAGTGAGCAAAGGGAAAAGAAAGGGAAGCTCAAAAATATCTTATTGAGACGAAGGATCAAA
>ML778782.1:771745-784843 GCA_009831015.1 Picea engelmannii | reverse complement strand
CAACAGTAACTGGAACAATGAAGATCCAAAGTAATCTCAGAATTATATGTCTCTGCAACAAGCCCCCAGCAGTCCGGCAATAGTAGCCATGGCTCTAAATAAGTAGATTAGTATGCATTTAGGTTTCTGGCAGTTATAGGCAGCTATGTTTTAAGGTTAAAAGACCCAAGTCCATGGGCAACTTGTAATCTGAACCAGTGGCTCTGCCACATCTTTTTAATATAATTTCATACCCGTTTTTGTAAAAAAAAAAAAATATTAGGGTACCTTTATAGTATAAGAATGTATGCAACTAAAATCCATAGGAGTCAAAAGGAAACTTTTTGAAAAAGAGGAGGCATAATGGAGACTAAAAAGTAAATCCATTTGGCTCATAGAAGGCGATTGAAATACCCTTTTTTCCCCAGAATTATGCCAAGCATCGAAAGAATATAAATAACATCTAGAAAATAAGGAAGCAAGGGGATTCCACAGTTGGAATTTTTGCAAAAATGGTAGAGGAAGGAATAAAATACTTCAAAACTTTATGCCAAGAACCTCCTCGGTCAAATATGGAAAAGACTTTAAAAGTTGCCTCCTTATTTCCAAGGTTGATAGATGAACAACAAAATGAGGATTTAGAGGAAAAAGTAACAAAGGAGGAACTCAAAGTTGTTTTACATTCCTTCAAAAAGGCAAGCCTAGGGCTAGATGGTTGGACAACTCAATTTTACTTGGGATTTTATTATTTCTGGGAGGAAGAATTCTTGAGGGTAATTAAGGAGTCTAGAGTATTGTTGATATGTTTTCCTGACACCCATTAACTAGGTAATTTGGGTGCATATTTGAACCTATGCTTTTTAAAATGGAGACTAAATGTTTTTCAAATTTGGAAAGTGTCAAATAACCCTCACTTGTTGATTATGAAGACGAAACAAATCTTAAAATAGCTTCAGTATTGCAGTTCTTCATCATGAGAGGCTAACAATGATGGTTTCTCTTTTGAAAAAAGAGAAGAAAAGAAAAGACACTAAAAGGAAGGAAATAGCTTGTGTCTACCTTCTCACCGAATAGCCTTGTGTGTTAGCTTCATCCATCATTTTACATAATCTAAAATAGAGGTCATATGCCCAAGATATGCCAATTTTCTCACTCCTCTCTATACTACTGCTCCATACTTAGTCATTTTTCCATTTTCCTTACTCTCTCCACACTCCATACTTAGCCATTTTTCAATGTAAGGAAATTCTTCCAGTTCAAAATTTTCATAATGCTAGATATGCCTATGAAGGAATTTGAAAATACGTGAAAGAAAGGATGCTGAGAACTCTAACAAGTCCAAACATAGATAAATCTATGGTGTGGGAGTTTTTTGATGGGCTTGTCAAGAATCCATGGGCATGTGTCGAGCAGGGGGCATTCTATTTTTGAAAAAACCTCATTTTATTTCTTTCAAATCCATTGTTGGGGAAGGGGCTAATAATGTATATAAGTTTTATGATTTATGGTTTCTTCTTAAAATTTCTATAGAAAGAGGAATCCCAAATTCTAGATTCTGAGGAATTCCAAAATTAGTATAGATTAGGCAAAGGGGGACAACAAGAAAAAAAATCTAATGCTTATTCGAATCATGGATAGAGTTATAGAGGTAAGGAACAATTTTTTATTTGTTCCTTCAATCATGTTTATGGAGAAATAAAAAAGCATAAATATAAGCTCTCTAAATATGATTTAGTTCTATAGGAGGGTTTAGTCTATGAAGCTAAAACAAATGAGGAAGGAGTCCTTTCAGAAAGGGTTCAGAGAATAAACTGATGTTTAGTAGATTAGAAGTTGAATATTATGTCAATGATTTTATGAATTTATGTAGCTAGCTTATCGATTGTTTTATTTGTTGTTATGTTTTTTTAAGGCATGATAGTTTGATCCAAGTGCCTTTGGAAGACTATAATATCGTATTTTAGTTTGTGCTTTGTTCTAGTTCTTGAATAAATAGGTCACTTTTGGAAGACTATAATATCATATTTTAGTTTGTGCTTTGGAATTATCGAATAGACAAATGATATGTATATTCTTATTTCTTCTTGAAATATCAAATCTAAGCTTTTTTTCTTGGAGAAAAAGATATTAAAAAGTAGTAAATTTTGATGCAATGTTTTTCTTTTCAAACCACATGAGTCGTAACTTATCAAACCATATTTGTAAAAAAATTATATCATTTATCTTAGGCGATAACAAATTGATTTCTTGTTACTACCTTTAAAATTTGACAACACCATTCCATTAGAGTCACATGTGCACCATTGACAATAATTAAAAAAAAAATATCATAGCAGAATATTTAAAGAAAAAAACAAACTTTCATATCAATCAGAGGGAACTTGCAAAAAAATAAAATGGTAGTGGAAACTATCTTTAGATAGTACATGGAAAAAATTCTACACACTAATATACAACATGATATACCACCTACATGTTGAAAGAAGGAAATAATAATAGAAGTAAAGTATTAAAAACATTATCTTTTCCTACCTAAATTTACATGACTTCAATTGAAAATTCATGGTTTTCACAAGAGTAGTTGCTATTAACTAATCATCCATATGTAGCAAATATACTCAAAAAATTGGGATGCATAATCATTGATTTGGTGAAATTATTAACAAAACTTGTTATATGTTCATAAAAAATGTTTATATTTAGGAGAAAAATATAGGTGTATGCACAAATATAATCATAAGTTAAGTTACAAATTTTTTTTTATTTTTAAAGAAAATATGAAAAATAATTAGCCTAAATTTCTCCAAAAAAATAAAATTTAACCAAATTGACAAAATTTCGCTTAGAAAAATCAATGTTTTGATGTAGTTACCTTGCTAAAGAATCCATCATGGGAAATATTAGGTGAAGATCCATACCAAATTTAGCTACAGTGATGATGTGAATGGACGAAAAAAAAAAAACACATCCACTTCTAGATGGTTGTCCCCGATTTTGATTGCTAGATGGTGGTACCTCCACACTATCCCACTCAATCACTACTCTCAAGAAAAGGTGCCTTGATGCATTTTTGTTCAATTCAAGTGGAATAATGTATCTTGTGCATTTAGAGTCAAAGTAGGTCCATGCAAAATATATGATTTGGATAAATTCCTACATAGGGGAGATTAGGTGGTTTTGATCAACATACCTTGCATTGTTGTAAAATCCCCACTATTTTTTTTTACTCAGTTCGGTAGTGTATACATTTCGTCAAACACTTTGTAGTTAAGCTCTCAATGCAACTCCCTTTTCGTTGTTGTTAATTTTTTATGCAATTTTTTGAGTCAATACTTTTTTCAAATACTTTGACAACAAGTCTAATTCCCTTGTGGTATTCGCTTGTTACTATTGTTATGGTTTCTGGTTGTGTTTCTTATGTGTTTGGATTCCATTCCTTGAGTTTAATGTTCTAAACATAATTGAAATTGTAGCAACATATTGGATGACGAGATAATAGACAAACGATAACTAATACAAGCAATTACGACAACAAAACATTGGCACCTTGTCTTTATTTACTATTATTAAGTTGTAACAATTACAAGGTGATTCAACTCACAGGTCCAACTTGAACAATATTGGTGATGAAGAGTACAATTGGATGGAAATGAATATGTAGTTGGGATGACTGTTGGAAATATCTAGTTGTTGTCCAAATAGTTTTTAAACCCACACAACTTGATGTCCAAATGTAATCAACTTGCTCCCACAAGGAACTCAACATTCACTGCCTGAATATTCAATCCAACACCAAGAGATCACTTCCAACCACAAGAAAATGCACCCATCCTATGTAGAACTCATCCAATAAACAAACAACTCGGCCTCCAAGGAGAAAATTCGACCTGGTACAAAGATCTCGACCCAAATAGTAAGGAAATTGGCCTAGCAAGATAGTTAAACCCCCACAACCAAGAAAACTTGGTTCTTCAAACAAGGACTCAACCTCCTTAAGAGAGCTTGAACCTCATACAATCCAAAATCAACCACAAATGAGAAAACTACGTTGCCAAAATAATAAACTCTGCCACATTGAAGCACAATGGAAAGATCCGAGTGATCTTCCCTCCATGATAAACTAGGGTGGAAAGTTTCACCACCAAACCCGGTCATCTTCTCTAGGTTTTTTCATCCCAAGAGCCAAAGCTACAAAATCTCTCTCCAATTCATTTTGAGAAAATAACAATGCATAATGAGAGAGGGCACTCTCATTCCTCTTGTATTTCCTCGTTCACCCTTTTGTTGACCCTAAATTACCTTTTTAATGAAGTAAAGTGACTTTATAAGCTCAAAGTCACTTAACACACCTTTTCACTTAATTACTCAATGTCACTTTAAAAAGATTGTTTTTTCGGCCTGATGACATCAAATAATTAATTAATTCCCTTTTCTTCCACTGATTATAGGCTACAAGAATCACTTAGGCTATTACATCAATCTCTTGGAATGATCATTTGGAAGGGGACATTATAGTCCTCCCTTCTTGAGATTGCTTATCCTCAAGCAAATGCAAGTTAGGAAGATGCAAGTTCAGGTCGCTTTCCCATGTGGCATCCTCTACTGGAAAATCTCTCCACCTAATGAGGTGCTCCCGGATCACCCTATTACACAATTTCCTCTCCCACCACCACTAGGTAGGTCTCCTACAACCACATGACATTCCTATGTCCAAGTGGAAAGTCATTTTTATGGATTTTGTTGTGGGATTGCCACTCACCTCGCATAGACACAATGTCATTCTTGTGATAGTTGATAAGTTGACCAAGAGTGCTCATTTTATTCCAGTTAGAGACACTTCTAATGTCACTGATGTGGTACACATGTTTATAAGTGAGGTCATATGTTTGCACAGGTTACCCAAGAAAATCATTCTAGATAGGGACTCATGATTCACATCTAGGTTTTGGGCAAGTTTACACTTAGTGTTGGGAACTTGGTTGAACTTAAGCACAACATGTCATCCCAAAAAATATGGGAAAACTGAGAGAGTAAATCAGGTTATGGAAGGCATGCTTAGGATGTATGTTATGGATAATCAAACCCATTGGGAGAAGTACCTACCTTTGGTAGAGTTCTCCTACAATAACTGTTTTCATAGATCCATTAGAATGCCACTCGATGAAGCTTTGTATGGAAGGCCATGCAGGACACCATTGAGTTGGGAAAGCTTAGAAGATCGAGTGACAGTTGGGTCAAAATTGATTCAAGAGGTGGAGGAATAGGTGATTCATATTAGGCAACGACTAAAGGAAGCACATGATAGACATAAAAGTTATGTTGATGCTTATAGGACTGATCGAAGTTATAAAGTGGTAGATCAAGTTTTTGTTCGTATCAGGCCTAATAAGAGTACCATTCAGTTTGGGAAGGGGACAAAGTTGTCACCTCGATTTATAGGACCGTTCAAAATCCAAGAGAGAATTGGACCCGTTGCCTATCATTGCGTACTGCCACCCCACTTGCATAAAACTTATAATGTTTTTCATGGATCTGTTCTATGTCATTATGTTGCTTACAAATCTTATAAACTGAATTGGAAGGAATTGCAGGTATTGGACGTGGGAACCCTCATGGTCGAACCGTTACGTGTATTGGACCATAGGGTCCGACAGCTCAGGAATCGTCTGGTAGACCAAGTTAGGTCCAGTGGGACAAGTATAGCCCATGATTTGATACTTGGGAGGATGCAGAGACCTTACGATGAGATCATCCCTCACTTTTTTGACCACCTCGGGAATATGTTTCCCGAAGGTTGGGTGTATGTAATGCCACCTTTTGACTTAGACAACTAGAATTAGTTAAGGCCTAATCACCTTTTATTTTTTTATTAACTCTGAAAGTATTAATGATACACTTGAAATTTTAAAACATATGGACCTATGTGAATATCAATTCTATGAATGTTTATCATTATTTGAATTATGATGGGTATTATGCAATTTATTTCTAACTTGAAAATTTTGACATTTAAAGTTGTTGGTATGTGGATACCGAATTGAGAATATGATTAAATGCATATACATGATAGTAGTGCATAGATTTGTATGAGTTTGTGTTATAGGCTAATCTGCAGGTCAATAGGCTATGAAATAGCCAAAGGATATTGATGATAAAAGGTTGATGACGTGAACATCGACCAAGAAACAATATGGTATGACTCTTTGTATGTGAAATTATATTGGTTCAAATGCATATCTATGATGTGTTGACAATTGCAGGTTTTTCAGGTGGCGAGACTGCTTGAAACTGAATATACGATGACAAAATTCCCAGCAACACAGTGCCACTGTATGGTCCATGGAAGGGTATTGACCCTAGTTCTATTAGGAGGGGTGGAGGAATTTCCCATCGTGTATCCTCTGAAACATAGAGTCATGAGAGGACAGTGTTAGCTCACGCTCCCCTAAATGTGTGATGATGGCTGCTAGTTTCCTGTTGGGGAAGCTTGGTCAAGAGAGTTGACACTTCCGCTTACGGGTTCTATCTGGAGTTAGGTCCATATAGTTGATGCTCCAAGATAGTCCAGCATAGGAAGGATAGGAATGGAAGATGGAAGTAGGTTAGGGAGGAAGGATGACTAAAAGTAGTTGATAGTGTGTGGGGCTTTCACCTTATAGTAGAATATCTTGATTTCCTCTTTTTGAAAAATATGTATATATGCATATTTATAATTGCTTGACTAAACTACAATTATCTAAGTGAATGTTGTTTGTGCTAAATTATTATAATTGAGGGATTTTGTGAACATTTTAAATGGTTTACTATCTTTTATGAAATGGATGGTCTTGTTGATTGGATTGGATGCATACAAGAATTACTTTAGGTGTGATAATTATTGTCATTAGTGCATGTGCGAGTCCTGTATGTGCTAGCTACGCATGCGTGCCTTACACATGTACACTAGTATGTATAAGTGTTTTAAATTGATGATGTTGTTTATTCGATGTGGATGTATGAATCATGTGTCATTACACTTGTATTGTAAATTACTCTAACTTCAGGACGAAGTTTTTTGAAGGGTGGGTGTATGTAACAACCCAATTTGATTATCCATTTATCATAGTTGTTAATTTAAGTTTAAATAATTATTAAAATAAATTCAATGAGTTTCGAGGTTAATTGCCGGATAATCCACAATTGGTGTCATTTTTGTCATCGACGTTTCGAATCCGAATCGGGATTCATCATCAGGACTAATAAGTTTAAATAATTATTAAAAACTCAATGAGTATTTTTATTATTTTATTATTAAAAAGGTAGGTGAAGTAATTAATGGTGGGATAAGGCGGTTGGGGAATTAATGAGGGGATAAGGCAATTGGGGAATTGAATGGGGGAGAGGGATTCAAGAGAGGAGTATACAGAAGAGGGGAGAGGACTTGGAGATGGGTCTTTTATTTTGGGAGAAATTGGGGAAGAAGGAGGCAAAGAAGAAATTCTAAAAGAGAGAGGAAGAAGGTGGAAATTGGAAGAATAGATTGTTTTGGGGAGATTTTATAGGGACATTGTTGTTGCTGGGAAATTTGGGCTCAATGGCCAGGAAATCGCAAGGATTCCTGTAGCTAGGGAATCAGAGAGGTTATTCCTAGTTGGCTGGGAGGTTAATATTTAGTTGGGAAGTTTGGGAAAGAACAAGAACATGTGAACCAGGGGCTAAATCAACCAACCTGTAGGTGGAGGTATGCATTTTATTATTATGTTGTTTACCAGTTTATTCCTAGTATAAAGAAAACCATAAACTAAATTGCAGTTATTTCAGTAGGATATATATATATATATATATATATATATTCTTGAGGCCCTAAAATAGGAAGGCATTACAAAACCCAAAAATAGAACTAGTATTCTAAATAAAATCACTTACTTTTTATTGGAGCTCCTTGAGGCAGCTAAATTAAAATGAGAATAATTATGGCTATACTTTTCTGATTAGCAATTATGGCCACAATTATGAAATTCCACAGCCACTCTGCAGTTATTGGTGCCATTTTTATTTTTATTTTTTTATATTTATTTATTTATTTATTCTGAAATTAGAGCACTTTATCCAAAGATATATGATTTGCAAATTGTGCGGTTATCCTCGGGAAAACCCTAAAATAACTGATTTTAATTCAACGATATCTCCACTTCTTGGACTCTATTTCAGATGTTTTTTTTTTTTAATTGGTTGTTTTTCCAAGAGAAACTCAAATATCCAACTGGTTTCTACAAATATTCTCATAAATTTTTAGAAATTAATCTGAAATATGCCTCCCTCTTTTTCCCTTGAAAAATCAGCAAAAAGAAAAAACCCAAGAAAGAGCTCTGATACTAAATGTTATGCAGCTCAATACATCTAAAAATGTATGATATAAATTAACTCAAGAATAATTGATCCACACAATATATAACAAAAAAATTAACACAAGAATGTAGTCAAAACCCTTGAGGTAGGGTAACACCTTATATTATTCCTTAAGGAAGGAAACACTCCTCAAAAAATACTTGTTTATTAATTACAATAGACTTCACCATACCTCCATTACATTGCTTCTACTTGTTTATAGTATTATCTACCTCCTATGAACATTCTAGAGAATAAACATTCTAGTAGGTGGAACCTTCTAGTAAGCCTTCTTACATTCATCACATTCACACTACTACATGGACCTTATTTACTAGAAACAACCTCCATACATAACATTACATAACCACATATCTATTATTATTCCATTGGGTACCTCCCTAGGTATCCCATATTACCCCATTAGGTATACTACAAATTTTTAATAGGATCTCCTCATTTTGATCTAGAGGTGACGAAGCATTTGCTTGAACATTAGGAATTTCAGGGATTACATTTGCAATTTAGGGTTTACATTTTAATTTATGTTTGGAATTTAAAGATTTGCCTTTGGAATTTGAGAGCTAACATTTGAAATTGCTAAGTTTAAATTTTGGTGTGAGTTTTGTAAATCTTGTAATATAATTACTACGATGAAATAATTAAAAGAGATTAATTAATTTTTAAACGAATAAAATTTTACGAACAATGAATATCAATAATAAAGAATAATAAAGAGAATTAAGAATTCTTATCTCAAAACAAATGTTGAATATCACTATTGCATTTTGATGCCTTCAATTCTGTCATAGAATTATGCTTGATGAACTCTACTCTCCAAAACTTGCTCTTGATTTGTGCAAAATGAGTAGAGAGAAATGAGGGAGCAACATGGTTGTCTAATTTTTTAGACAATAAAAAAGCATATGCAATATTTACCGTGTGCACATTTCATAATATGTATTCATTTCAAGTTACCTCCAAAATGGCATCATGTCGCAGAAAACATGTTCAACGTGGTACTCCTAAGCCTATTTAAACATACCACACGAGTGTTACTTTATAACATTATATTTTTCAACATAATGAGACTGAGTTTTGTAAAAACTTAATTGTCGCTTTTGGAACCATGAATTTTGTGAGAACACTATATAAAAAAAATATAAATTATTTTATTAATGTCCATTTAAATCAATTTGATTTAAGAAACACTATATAAAAAGTATAAATTATTTTATTAGTGTGCATTTAAATTTAAGAAACATGTGTTAATTTTTTTATTATTAATTAACAAAAACTAATATAAATTATTTTATTAGTGTGCATTTAAATTTAAGAAAAATGTGTTAATTTTTTTTTATTAATTAAGAAAAACTAATATAAAAAAGTTAAACACTTTCCTTCATACATAAAAAAATCTACATTTATTAAAACTTAAATATAAATTATTTATTTATTAAAACTTAAATATAAATTATTTATATGATGACACCTTTGTCAACCACTAAACTACACCATCTTTAAATAAAAATGATGACTTTATGTTTGGTTGTGGTTATTAAAAAAGTCTGTGTAAATATGTATGGGTAAACCTATATTAAAAGAGTTAGAAGAATATAGTAAACGATTTTTTATTGTATACTAATGCAGTAGCTTAGATCCATCTTAAACCTAGATTTATCAAGCATCAGAGATTCAAACTTTAATTTTATACTTATTATTTTTAGTTTAACCTACATTCTTTTTTAATGTATTATTATTATCTAAAACACCTTAACATCTCTCCCAAACCAAAATGTAAAACATCTCATTACTCTCAATACAATAACAAATTTATATTAATAAAACATAAAAATAACAAATTTATATTAATAAAACATAAAAATAACAAATTTATATTAATAAAACATAAAAATAAAAATTTGTGAATTAAAAGAAATAAAATTCTACTCTTCAATCCTATAACAAATTTATATTAAAAAAACATAAAAATAAAAATTTGTGAATTAAAAGAAATAAAATCCTACTCTTCAATCCTATCCAAAAAGTACACTCTCGCTTTATTGATATTGATATTATTACTTAAAAATGCAATATGGCTTCATTGATATTTACTTCTTAATGTGATGTGATAACGACATTTTTCTCGATAAAATTAAAATAACCTTGAAAAAAGGGTCAAAAGTAAAATTTGGCTTCATTGATATTTACTTCTTAATGTGATGTGATAACGACATTTTTCTCGATAAAATTAAAATAATCTAAAAAAAGTCAAAAGTAAAAGTGAAAGTCATAGACATCATTCTCCACCACGGTGTTGATGGCTATTACACATTACTAGGGATAGTGCAATGTGTGATTATCACGTATAGCACATCTCCCTATGGAACTAAAGAGGGTCCCACAAATATAATATATAATATAATATTTTAGCACTTTTGACTTGCAGTAAATAAGAAAAAGGGTCGATGTGTTATAATGGAAGGACAGTGATAAATATAGTTTACATAATTTTGAAGTAGTATGGATTTATGCATTAGGGTATGGTTGTGTTTAGTAGAGTGGTATGTAATTTTTTTTATATATATTAATATAATTTTGGAGTGAATTTTTTATTAGAAAAAAAAGGGTATGGTTGTGTTTAGTAGAGTGGTATAATATTTATGTATGTATATTATAATGTCAGTGATCATAGTAATATGGTGGGCATTAATTTATTATGTTAGTATTATAATTTGCCATGTATATAAGTTGATGCATCTTTTTGACATATGTATAATTGATATTATTTTTCTTGTTATTCCAAATCTAAATGGATTATGTTTACTTATCATAGTTGATGATTAATTTTACGGAATATAAAAGATGCCATGTATATAAGTTGATGCATCTTTTTGACATATGTATAATTGATATTATTTTTCTTGTTATTCCAAATCTAAATGGATTATGTTTACTTATCATAGTTGATGATTAATTTTACGGAATATAAAAGAGGTCTAGGAAAAATATGATATAATTTTTGAAATATTTAAATTGGTTGTTTGGTTTTATACATAGGAAATTACAATATTAAACCTTGAATTGGCATCCCCTTTTTAAGGGGGAGCATTGGTTAAAGTGGACATCTAATAGCCCTTGATTCATTCAAAAAATGTGTGTTCAATGTTCTATTCCTATGCATGTCTCTTAACCAAAACAAGTTGTAGCTTCTTTGACCAAAGAAGGTTGTGGCTTCTTTAAGCTCAGTGAAAAGTGAGTGTATGCATTACAAACATTCAAAAAAAAACCTTGAATTAAACCTTGAATGTGGATGTTGGTCTCATATATACATAAGAGATGATAGGATTAAACCTTGAATTGGTGTTCACCTTTTTTTTAAGAGAAACACCGACTCAAATGGTGAGTGTATGCATTACAAACATTAAAAAAAAAACCTTGAATTAAACCTTGAATGTGGATGTTGGTCTCATATATACATAAGAGATGACAGGATTAAACCTTGAATTGGTGTTCACCTTTTTTTTTCCAGAGAAACACCGACTCAAATGGACATCATGTAGCCTTGCTCCATTTACAAAGTATTTGTAAATATTCAACATAAACACACATTTTCTTTCTCTTCAGTGTTCTCATCCGAAGCATCTTTGAGAATGAATGCATAATAGAGACATAACATAAGAAGAAACTTGTAACAAAAAATGACATAAGGCACATCACACCATTTAGGTGTAAAATGTGTGAGAATTTGATATGGATAATGCCAAGTATTTCATTGATAAAAACATAATATAGATTGAATATGTTTAATGAGTATATATTCCAATATGATAAAGTATTAGAAGGAAAATGCAAAGTATAAAAGAAGGTGAATTGAGATTGAATATGTTTAATGAATATATATTTCAATATGATAAAATATTAGAAGGAAAATGGAAAGTATAAAAGAAGGTGAATTGAGAGGTGTAGATTTTAAGCGTTCACATGAATCTTTGGTGTGTTAGTGAGTTTCTCTAAACCCCTCATATCTATTTAAATAACTTGTTTAGAAATTGAGCATATAACCCTATTTCCTTCCTTCATCTTGAGGGCACCAACCACTCCCTTCATATAAAGCTCAAAGGTCATGCATAACAATTAAATCAAATAATATTTTATATAATTTACATTAAAAAAAATAAATATTATTATTTATATTTTTTCTCTTTAAAACATGAATGTGAATGTATTTTAAAATTGAAAGAATAGAAACATTAAAAGTACAAATTATTATTATGATGATGATGATTAATATCCACAAAGACCAATTGGTTTATCAGATCTTAAGAAGGTAAGCGATTACTTCAATTTTTTAAAAATTGTATTTTTATGCTAAAAAAACATTGGAGGAAGTGTTCAAAGATCACCATAGTTTTGATGACTTAGGAGGTTAGCAAGGTCCATATTGTGTCAAATGTTTTTAAATTGGGATCTAATATGGGTATAGGCAGGGAAATCTAACATGAAGCATTTTTCATCTTCTACCCTCTTGTTGTCGCAAAGATGACATATTCTTTCATCCCACGGTGTTTTGAGAATTGTTCAACGCCCAATTTCACTATGTAGCTCATGAGAGTTTGTTCTTATTTTAGCAATGTTGATTTTCTTCTTTGCACTTCTCAAAACTAAGAGGTAATTTTGATCTTCTAAATTAGGGTTGACCACCTCCTTGTAGTATCTTAATTTCCTTTTATCCACTAATTCTTTATCACA
>ML778782.1:752485-765747 GCA_009831015.1 Picea engelmannii | reverse complement strand
TCCCAAAAAACATCGTTTAGGGCCTCAAAATGGCCCCGGAAGTTAAAACTGCTAAAAATAGTAAATTACCAAAATTGCCAGAAACATGTTTTGGGCCAGTTGGAGAAGGTGGGTGGCCACCGATATCCACCTGGATCAAGGAGTTTATTTTTATCCCAAATACAAAGGTCCGATGGTTTACAATTGTTTTCGAGTCCATAATAAGCTTTCCACCCTCCCTTTATCCTTTTTTCATCGCTATAGTTCTAGTTGATCTTGTGTTGAGCTTGTGGTGGACATCGATTCCAAGATATTTGTACGAAGGCACTTACTCCAAGCTATTATTTTTATAAACAAAAGTATCATAGGTGATCCGTTTGGATTTAATTATCATAACCTTTATTTTGTCAATGTTCACAGTCATGCCCATGTTAGAGCAAAAATCCTTGAGGATTAATAGTTGCTTACTTAGTCATAGGGACTATTCACCATAAGAACAATATCATCAACATAAAGAAGGAGGATGATGAATATACTAGTAAGAGTCAGGCCAACACAACCTACATCCTCCAAACAATCTTCTAACTTATCAATATAGATGTTGAAAAGGGTAGGGGATAGGGGACAAACTTGCTTGAATCATATATTACAGTTAATTTATTCTGACCAGCCCTTAGTGTTCCTAAACTTGGAAATAACTTTCTCACATAGCCTTATTGCAACAACTCTTAACTTGAAAGGGACTTTAAGCTCTTTTAACCTATTCCAAAGGTTAGTCTTCGGAACACTGTCAAAATCTTTTCTAAAATCAACGAAACAACAAAGGATATCAATTTTATCATTACGACACTCGTCTACAATGATATTAAATATAACAAGGTGGTCCACAGTGGAATGGTAACATCTAAACCCAACCTAGCCTTTGGCTCTTTTTCCATGGATTTCTAGCCGTGTACTGATCTTCTTTTCCAAAATGCTCAAGTATAGCTTAGCTAAAATGTGGCTAATCATAATGGTCCTATAATTAGAGGGATTTCTTTTATCCCCTCTTTTAAAAATAGGTACAATGAGGCTTTGATTCCAAGGTTTTGGGAAGCCTTGTTGAATAGCTAAATTGAAGAGCTTATGTATGTGAGGGATGAGGATAGGTCCTCCAATTTTTAAAATTCCAACTTGGTAACCTTCAATGTCCTTAGCTTTTTTTTTTGAGAGCTGCTTAACCCCAAACTTAATGTCTTCGATAGAAAACACTTCATCCTTTGTAGAGCTATTTGGTATGTTGTCCATGACATTAGAGGATTCATACAAAATTTTAAGGTATAAATTACAATCCTTCAAGGGAATCTTATTATTTTCTTTAGTTTTATGAGTTAGAATTTGCCTCCAGAATTTCTTAGGATCTATCTTAAATAGGTGGAAAAGCATATCTTGCTTTCTTTTTAGACAATGTTTTTCTTTTGTTAATTAAGGTTTTGTATCTATTTATTTTATCAGATTTTAAAGATGCATTGGAAGCATCCCTAATGGCTTTTCTAGCAAATTTACATTCAGTATCATACCAAGGGTTAGTTGTATTGTTTTTCTTTTTACTTAGCACCTCAATAGAGAATTTGTTAGTGGAAATAGAGAGGGTTGTTGTAAAATTTTGATATTCAACTTCAATAGTTTTTTGATACAATATGAATTTTAAAGCATTGCTTAAGTCTTTTAAGAAAATATCAACTTCATGTTTGTCAAAAAGCAAGTTCCTTTGGTTGTCAAAATAAACCTATTTTAATTTAAAAATAAAAAAATGTATTATCCTTTAAGATGACATAGTATGTTATGTCTCATTGTTAATAATCTCATCATGTTATTATTATAAATAACTATTACTGATTAAAAAATGATATATTGGACACACCCAAAATGCATCAATAAATTGGTTTCTTGTTTCTTAATTCATATATATATATATATATATATATATAGTATTGATCCTTATGGTCACTGAGCAAAAATTGTTAATTTAAAAATAGGTATTTGTTCTCCCGTGAAACCTTTTGAAAGTTAAGATGTGTTGTACTTCCCTATTTAAGTGAGTTATATTTATGACGTGTGTACAAGAATTGTTACTATAACATCGATATCTCTGTATATTTTAAAAATATTTTTTTATATTTTATCTAAAAATTTTATAAAACAAATTTAACAAGAAATATTAATATATTAAATTTGATTATAATATTTATTTGGGTGTGTTGTTAGAGAGGTGTAATGCCCTATCTATACTATTTTATTTTATTTTTTTATTTGTCAATTATGGCCACCACATGGTGACGATGAGTGGCATGGGATAGGTCACTCATACACAAGGAAGGGGGCATATGGCCCATCAACTTATCATTCGACGCATTTGTTGAAATAGGGGAGAGCAAGTTGTGGAGGAGCCTGAAGTTTCTAGAACAACACTAAAGGTTGATGTATCTATGGTCTGTAATGAAGAAGCTTGTACACAGGAGGAGGTGGTTATCTACCCAATGAATGATGGTTGGAGGGCTAATTCTAATACTAATTCACCTCATGATTGATCACACTAGCCATATAATGGCCTCACTAATTGCCTATAGGCTGCACAATAAGCATAGAGGTCAAAAGGAAGAGAAACATGAGATAGTCACACATTTTTAGAGAATGGGGACCATGAAGTATCGAGTTCCCATATTGATATATGAGGTTGAATAGAGCTAGGAAGGGGAAGGATATTTGATGGGTTAGACTCACCACATGAAGGAGGAGGTTGAAATAATAGACTTGGACAAGGAGGTTCCTCCTGCTCATAGAGGTCGTTCCCCAATTCATAGGCCACAATAGGGGTCATGTGGGAGTTGATCTAGGCCCACAACGAAGCAAAATAAGGCATAGAGGATAACAAGTAGTTTTAATGACAAGAACAAAGATGTCATTACTTAGCGATGCACATGATGGAAGCAATAGTTAGAGAAAATAAAGGAGCCACTAGAAGCTCCAAAATTGAAGAGAAGATAATAGACATTATCCTTGATGCAGGGTTCTCTAGAAGTAGGAATACCAAGTATTCTTTAACTTCGGACTTATATTGTAATATACCTAATGTATATTACAATGCTCATTAATTACTAATTAAATCATTAATGTAATAATTCTACTTTTAATGTAAAATCATGTCTTTTTAGACAAAAAGACGCGACTTTACTCAAATATGTGTATTTATACACGTTGTTGTACATTGAATAAGACATCAAACAATAAGTTTGTTAAATAATTAAATATATATATTCATATATATCTAGTTTCATGCTTCCATATACTCATATACTAAAGCGTGCATTGCCTTCCATGTGGATTTTGTAGAGGAAAGTAGCAACCCAACATTGCAAGCAACTGAGAAGGAGCTACATTTTTGGAATGATAAATATCATCTTCTGTGATAAGCCCTTTAGGGTTCAAACATAGCTTCACAGGAGGGAGCAAAAAAAGAGGGAGATGAACAACCAGTAAGAGAAGATCCACAACACCCCATCTCACTGATGGAAATATAAACTAGATAAAAGAGGTTTGGGTCTAATTTCCTTTTTACCCCTATATCTTCTATGTTTTTTCGTAAATCTCCTAAAAACTACTCAAATTCTTTTCAATCTCTTTTATAATCACAGGACATGATATATACTCTATTTTTGTAACTTCCATTTTATTAAAATCCAAAAACCCAATAATATGCAAATAATCTTAAATTTTATTTAAAAAAAAAAAAAAAAAACTTAAATTTAAAACTTATCAAAATAAAACAAAAGTTAACAATGAAATCCTCAAACCCCTGTGCCGATACCCATACATATATATATCCATATATATCATAGGCTATAAAGTAACCCATACTTATTTTTAAAAAATAAGTTAAAATATTAAATTACATTTTATCTTCTACTATTCTTCTCTTCAAACTATCATGGACCAAATTTCCATTAAATTAGTAGTGATATGGGTTCTCTTTAAATTCGAAAGTTTATTAACCAAATTTAGCTAATTTTTTTCCATTAAATTAGTAGTGATATGGGTTCTCTTTAAATTCGAAAGTTTATTAACCAAATTTAGCTAATTTTTTTACCATTAAATTCGTTGTAATATTGAGTTACACTCTTTCTTGTTTTATATATTTCCTTTACAAAGTTTTCCTCATCAAATTTGACTAAGTCTAGTCATTGATAAATAATAAATCAATTATTATTATAATGGTAATAAGTTTTTAAAAATATTTTAGAAAATTTAATACTATTATAACACATTGTGAATATATATAGTTGTAGCCTATATGTTTTACATTTTGGCTCTTTTCATAGGAATATTTTCAGTTTAGATTTTCTTGAAATCTAGCCAGATATTGTTGGATCTGCAGATTTGAGTTATTAATTTTATATAATCCGAGTGTCCGGGGGTTTTTCAGCATATTGAGTCCATTTCTGCATTTAGAAATGCAATTTTTAACAACAAAAAAATGTGATTTCATGCATAATTGTCGTTGGTTTCAAGTGAAAAGAGCCAAAACGTTTAGACAAGGTGATATATATATATATATATATATATATATATGTGTGTGTGTGTGTGTGTGTGTGTGTGTGTGTGTGTGTGTAATTTTGAAAATATTTCAAAATTAGTATATAATTCAAATTTAAAAATTCTTCTATAATTATAACAAATTGTGAAAATCTACATACTTCAATTTAAATTCTTTTTTTCCAAGAAAAATAAGTTTATATTCAATATTTGAACTATGAAATCATAATATACATCTTACTATGTCATCAACCTCAAGCCATCAGTCTTATAAATTGTCTTATGCTCATCCCTACTTCTGATTTATTATTTCATAATACAGTCTTCTAAGGCTCCTTGATGACAAGGTTCACAAAAAGAAAACATGTATTTCTACTTACAATGCACAGGTCATAGCGAATCAATAGCAAAAAAATTATATCAAAGAACAAAACAAAAACAAAATAGGAAACTAGATATTAATCCCTGCATTAAAACATGAAACTTTCAGACACATACAACTACTCCCCTCCTCTAAATTCTTGGGTAGTAAGTCAACCTTCCTGCATTTCCAGTGCTTCTTTGAACAATTGATCATATAGGGAATTCAATCTTTATAGATATGGGAAAAGAGCAGGGCTTTAAATTTCCCCTTGACCTCCATAAATTGCTTCATTATACGCTCTAACAATAAAAATTTTAGTCTTCACTTGTTATTTACCCAATCCACCATCTTTTCAAAATCTTTAAATACTTGCAACACTCTTATACCCTTATCTACTGTGGTCTTCAATACAAGCCACATTTCCAATACCTTAGCTCACATTTCTTTTTTCCTTCTCTAGTAGCTAACTTGAGCTTGGAATGATGTGATTAATCAAGGAAGAGAACAACACTTGCCCCACATAGACCTAGAATACCTTGGTAAGCTCCATGGAAAACCCTCAAGCCTATTCATAGTCAATATTAGGTTCCCTTAAATTTTTGGTATGATCTGAGGTTTCTCTTTTGTAGAAGTTCTAATCCCATCACAAACACTCCTTATTTTATGAGCCACTTGGGTTGGATTCAACTCCATGCATTGGAAAATCATTTTATTTCTTGATAACTAGATACCCCATAACAAAAAGTAGGGTAGAGCCTTGAAACCTTTTATAGACTTATCTAAAATCCAAGAATGAAAACATTCCACTAACAAACTCTATTCTTGTTTATTATTCCCATTCGTTATCTAAAGATTTTATTCCAATACTAATCTAGCGAAAAAGAAAGATACGAACAAGAGTTCAATTGTTTGCTCATTATTTTTGCAAACAATGCATCTCCCAAGATCCTACATATTCCTTTTAGAAAATTATCCTAAGTTAGTATTTTGTTTGCTAATGCTAACCACTGAAAGATTTTGGCTTTTAGAGGACTTTCTAACTTCCAAACTAAACACCGACACCAAATCCTTTCTCCCTCCCATCCTTGTTCCATTTTGACTTATAGCCCAATTTCGTAGTATATTTCCTAGAACCTTGATTTTTTGTCCACTTAATTAAATCAACATCATAAATTTTTTTAACAACACTTGAGATTGGATTTCTTACAAATAGGTTCCATTCTTTAGTTTTTTCTCCTTGCAAATTCAACTCTTCTTCCCTTTTTCAACCCTGAGACCAAGCATTCCTACCATCACTTAAAGTTGAATCTTTTAAGGAGTGGATCCCTAAGTTATGTAGATATCTTAACAAATCCTCTAACAAACTATAATTTCTTTTATACCCTATCCAATGACGTTCCCCTATTCTCACCCTATTTCCTCTTCCAATCTTCTAAGAAAACCATTTTCTTATTCGAGGGAAAACTCTTACCAATGATTTCCAAAGAATAGACCCTCGATTGGAGGTTTTCTTCTCCTATATGAACTGATATATAATATAATAGTAATCCTTCTCATATATTTAGTCTTCATTACCATTCCCCGTAGACGCTCATTGTAAACTAACCTCCACAGGCTTTTTCAGCTAAGGCCACACTGAAAATATAGATATTCTTTAGGCCCCAACATTCACTTTCTTGCATATTTTCCACTTTGAACCAATTTATTAAAGGAATTCCCTCCTTCTCCCTCTTTTTAGTCCATAAAAAGCTAAATCATTTTTTTAGGTAAGAATCCCTTTAGGAATATGAACAATGGACATCCAATAAACATGAATACTTTCCAACACTACCTTAAACAACACAATTCTACATTCCCTTGATAACAATCTCTTACACCAAAAGGAGATTCATGTTTATATTTTATTATACAACCACATCTAGTTTTCATACCTATAATCACTATGTTTCAAACTAAAACCTAAATACTTAATACATTGATCCAATTCCATAAAATTTATAAGAAGGAGATTCACCTTCTAGGTTTTTTCCTCTTCCCTTAACGCATTAAACGACACTATGGAATTTCTCATATTGATTTCCATACATGTAGCCTTCAATGGACATCCACAATCTCTTTTGTACATCTATTTTTCCTTACAAATCCTTTCCCAAATAACATAATATCATCCACAAATGTAAGTGAGACAAAACCATAGACTCATAATATCATCCACAAAGAGTAAGTGAGACAAAACCATAGAGTCAATTTTGTTTTTACATTTTAAAATCCCTCTACTCATGGAATCCTTAATCAACATACTTAAATATTTAGTTGCTAGTAAAAAGAGAGGTTGAAAAAGGACACTCTTGATGGGCCCCTCTAGATGTGTTAAAGAAACTTGAAGGAGATCCATTTATTAGAATTTCAAAGGATGTCAAGGAAAGACAACCCAAAATCCATTCTATAGTTTGCAGGATCATACCTAACTAAATCAGGAGCAATCTAAGGAAAATCCAGTTCACTTTATCATAAGCCTTTGCAAGATCCAATTTCATTACTACAATAGGAAGCTTGTCATTTTTTATTTTATGCATACCCTCCTGTGTTGATCCCAATTCATCATGAATTTTCCTAATATAAAAGAAACCAAATTGTTCTTTAGAAATTACCCCTAAAAAAATGTAACTCGAAGATTTATATTATACAATTTTATAGAAAAACTTGCAACAGAGAGTACATCTAAAAAAGATCTGGTCCACTGATTACACATCAAAATATAGAGTTTGTACAACAAAACATCTAAATCCTAGAAGCTCTCATAGTACATTAGGTACATTTCAAAACTGATAAGTATGATATCTACAAAATATACCCAAGAGATTAACTACTTTGAAAAAAATAATTCAAACTTAAGACTGATAGATCAAAAGAGAGGTTCATCCTAAATTAATTGCTTCCTTTACTGGATCTTTGTTCACATTAGCTTGTTGAGCTAAAGGCACAAAGATACCGGATCCATTCTAGTGTTGCTTGACCAAGAAAGCTATAGTCTTCTTAAGGTTGACCAATTCACCTTCTACAGTTGAAATATGTTTTTTTTTTTTTTTTGTTTCTAATAATCAAAGAGAGCAAGTGATTCCACCAAACCAAGTGTCAAACCAAGTGTCATGAGATGACAATTAAGGAATGGAATCTAATGTGACCTCATTATTAAGGACTAAGGTCCCAATTTTTTATGAAGTTGTGAGGGATTCTAGTTGGTCTCCTTCAATGTTGTTTCTTCTCAAAACATGATAGAAACTTAGATGGGAGATTGAAGAGGAAAGGAGCCTTATCCAACTAATCATTGAGGTTAGTCTAACATCGAAAGAATTAGCTCCCTTTGTCATGTGCATGATGATAACCAGTGAGTCACCAATCACTGTCAAGTTTAGAATTTTAAGATACTTAACGATTTTCAATCCCTGATATAATCCATATACTTTTTCCAGGTCGTTGGAAAAGAGACCTAAAGTCAATGAATATTCCACTACCAAATTTCCTCCGAAGTTTTAAATAAACCCTCTTGCACTTGCCACCCCTAGATTTTTCTTGAATATTGCACCATCAAATAAAATAAAATTGGAAGTCTTCTCAGTTTTCCAAGCCTAAAATTATTCTTGATTCATATGAATCTACCAAATCGATCTTGAGGATACTGGACTCCCCTTGGGCTTGGGAGGAAGATCAGTAATGATAAATCGTTCCAACAATATCTCTTCATCGAAATCAAGCATTAGTAGAGACGAGAGGTGTAATCCTTTAGAATTGATGTATTATGCTAATATGGTTATAATTTTATTTTCCACAAGTTGGGGCTTGGTTGACTCCTATTGTAAGATCGCTCGATTTATTGCTAACTGCACTTTCCAATAGATATATTTTAAGAGAGCAATCCACAATCGTTTCAATAAAGGTTTGTTCTTGAAGGACCCTCGGTACATGTTTCCCCATTTACTGAATAAACTCTCTGAAGAGTGTGGCTTGTGATAACAATGCTCAATCCCTTTCAATACTTGTTACTAGACTTGAGATGAAAGTTGATATTCCAAGAATAAATGGTGGAAATTTTTGTTATTATCCAAGAAAAGAGAACATATGGAAGGGCCCTGAATCCATCTCTTTGCCAAATTATTTGAAGTTAAGATTTTTCCATGCACCAGAGTCCAACAAGAAATGTTGATTTTAGGTATGTTGTATGGGTGCCAAATATGATTCCAAATAGGTTCTCTAGGAGGTAGAGTTATTTACACTAGTTGAGACTCAAAACATTTCTTCACAAAGTAGTCTCTCATAATTTCCCCATCCATGTTGGTAAATAGATGATTTCCTTATAAGAGCAAATCCTTTGAGTAGGGTTGTAAGCTACTAGATTAGAGAAGAAAAATCAGGAGGTGAAGGACCAAAATTCCATCCATTCCACCAACCATCAGAATGTTAAGAGGAGATATCATAGAGAGTCCTTATAACTTGAGAATCATGAAATACTTTGTATGGTTAAAATAGCTCTTGCAATTGAAGAAGTGGTTGATTTCCCATAATTCTATCATTCCACATATCAATATTTTTCCCATTTTTAGGGACCCAAGATAATTTGTGTTGGATAATTGGAATAGAATATTTTATCAATTTCCATATAGGGGAACCTTTTCTAGAGGAGGGGGTAGAATCCAAACACCGTTTCCTTGTGCTTGTGAAGTATTTTTTAAATAAGAATTTCCTCCAACAATAATATTTCCTTGTAACCATTAGCCAAAGAAGCTTTGCTCCCATTTCTAGATTCACCAAAACTAGATCCTTAATACCAAGTCCACCATGAGCCTTGGGTTCTCTAACTATAAACCAATTGACTGGATAAAACCTCTTACTATTTTTTGTTCCTCCTTGCCATAAGAACTTCTCGATCTCCTGCACTATTTGTTGTTTAATAGCAATAGGGGATAAAATGGATGAATATTGGAATAATGGTAGAGATGATAACACAAATTTAATGAGTAGCAAGCACCTTGTAGGGTTCAACCAACGTGATCCAGACAAATTTGGTCTTAATTTTACCTATAACATGCTACCACAAATTAGACAAAGAGGAATGTAGACAAATAGGCATACCTAAATATTTGAAAAAAAACCAGACATCCTTATGAGGAAATTGCAAAATATTAGAGAGAACAATAAGTAAATTTTGGCTCACATTCCAGGCATATTTCTAACATTTTTGTGGTTGATCGGGCCTTCAGATGCTCGAGTAAGAAAATACATAATGTTCTTGAATTGTAACATACCCAACCCCAAGATGGGTCACGTCACTACTAAAACGACCCAATAAAAATTTCTGATACTAATTCTAAATGTGAAAATAATACACAACATGACATTCAATCCCATTCAGTTGTCCATACTACATAAAAATGTAAATGCAACTACTCTTATTGTGCATAACAATGAATAAATACATACAACATCATTTAGCCATAAAATAGAGATTTGAATGCATCCTTCTACTCACAACAAGAAATAATAACCAAGATAAATCAAAGTAAAATGCACAACAACTATATCGACATTTAAAAGGAATAACACAACAAATAAGAACACATATATTATGTAAGTATGAAACCCACTGCATAGTAGGGAAGTTCCTCCCAGCCGTAGAATTTTTTTTCCATTTCTCAACAACAAGCCACCCCTAAGCTAGGGCTACGAATCCACAAGATATGGTGGTAACTAAGGCGAGCTAATGTCCCACTTTCAATAGTCAATTCCCACAACTAATTCCAATCCACTAGCTCTCTTCCCCACAACCCGAATAACCCAAGAGATGGAATCCCCATTCACCGTTCACAGTCCCTTAGGCCTTTCCACTCCCCTCCAAGGATTCCAACACAGGTTGGACAAGAAACATCTCTATTGGGACGTCAAGAATTCTACAACCGCAACACGAATTCGCCCAACAACAAAACTCTTGCTTCCATTGATGAATTTTGAACAAACCGTTACTCACATGCTCACGACCTCTTTCTCCATGAAATTTTAGCTCCAAACAACTGCTAAATTTGCACACAATAGCTGCCTTCAAGCTTCAATAGTCATAACTCCTCTTTTTTCCATAAAACTCCATGAAAAATAAAAACTCTCCATGAAAAAACATGAATCTGTAATTCCGGTCTCCTACCCATAATAATTTCCTCTCTTTCTCTTGCTTTTTTGACTTGCACTCTTCCCCAAGATGATTGTACTCAACCCCCAAGCTCTCAATAAATATGGATGTGACTTCTCACATCCACCCTCTTACATGAATTCAATGATTGAGCTCTAGAACACTCAACAATTAATGGAAGGTTGATGGTAAGGATAATTTAGAAAGAAATGGTTTGGTTTTAATAAATATGGGTAAAATCTTCCTCCCTTGTACCCCTTCCCTCTCTTGTGGAAACTGAGCCCCCAAATATCTGTTAGTGTCCATCTGTTGTTGATGATACATTTTATTCATTATATTCAATTTACATCATTTACATATTACATTTCTTTAGCTCTCGACCATACATCACATTTACAATATACATCACTAGTTTGAGGTTTGAAAACAAGGATGTTACATTCCCCCCTATAAACTGCACTGTCCTCAATGCACATAACCATACAATTTACACATTGACATATATAAAAATATTACATTAGAATACTTGATAATTCCATAAATTAATGACTCACGCAACAATTCCAACCAACAAATCTCTTTTCCCCTCAACCCACACATTGGTTGGACATGAAATCTTAGAGTTGTGGCTCCAAAAAATCTAGCTACCAAAATGGAGTCTTCATTCACTTATGCACAAATGTACATTAAATTTTCTTCAAAATTTGAAAAAAATTGTGGGTATGCTTCCTGCATGGCTTCCTCGTGCTCCCACATAGCATCTTCAGGACCGTAGCAGGTCCATTGAACCTTTACCAAGTTGATGGATTTGTTTATGAACATTGTGACTTTCTGGTCTAGGATGTGCATTAGTTCCACCCTAAAATCCCCTTCGTGTTCCACCTAGATCACATTCCAATCAATCACATTATTAGAATCATGTACATACTTTTTTAATAAAGACACATGGAACACGTTATGAATTCTCATCTATGTAGGTAATTCTAGCATGTATGCAACTGTACCTATCTTTTCTAATATCTCAAAAGGCCCACAATATCTCTCTTGGGCAACTTTCCAATTTCAACAAGCTTCTCTTGGATTTAACTTTAAAAAACAATTGCTCTCCCACTTTGAATTCTCTATGTATTCTTATTTTATTGACATAGCTCTTCTACCAATATTATGCAACTTTTAAATTATGTTTGAACTTTACCATATGTTCTTCCATTTCCCTTAACAATTCTGGCCCAATCATGGCTTTGTTACTGGGTTATCCAAACTTACTAGTGTTTTACATTTTTTGCCATACAATGCTTCAAACATGCTCATGTTCAATGATTCTTGATACCCATTATTGTAAGAAAACTCAACTAAATGGATATAGTCCTCCCACTTAGAAAGCTTGTCTATTACATACGTTATCAACATATCTTCAATTATCCAATTAATCCTTTCTATCTGCCCATCTAACTATTAAATTTGGCAGCATTGATAGTCATTCTCCAATGAGAGGCCATATGGGCCACCCTGAGGCTAGCCAGGGAGATTTGGAGAATCAACCAGTCTTGTGAGGTATTGACAAAATCCAGGGGGAATGTACAACCTATGTGAGTCAAACCAAAAGTCAGGATGAACGAGATGCTATGTGAGTCTAATGAAAAAGTCAGGGGGAATGTACAACTTCTATGAGCATAGACAGTCTAGGGCAAAAGTCAAGGGGAACATACAACCTATGTGAGCATAGATAGACTAGTGAAAAATTCAGGGGGGACGTACAACCTCTGTGAGCCTATTCAAGCCTTGTGAGCCATGAGAAAAAGTCAAGGCATCTAGCAAAATTTAGGTTGAATATAAAATTCATATGAGCTAGAAACAAATGATATTCCTGTTGAGTCCATTTTTGTGCTTCCATTTTGCTCTATAAACCATACTTTTGCCTCTTTATTTGCCCGTTTTTCCTTCATTTTATTCCACATTTTCCATAAAACAACCTATCCAAGGTATATTTGTCATCCTTTAACTTCAGAATTGAATTTTCTAAATTTTTGCATTAAAATTGGAAATTTAGCAGAAATTACAGGATTTGACCAAATTCCGTAAAAGCTCCGTCGTTTGTATACTTGCAGGACACCTGGGAAAAATCCAACACTTGGGTCGTGTTCCCAGATGTGCAAGGATGGTGAATAA
>ML778782.1:727305-751874 GCA_009831015.1 Picea engelmannii | reverse complement strand
AGAACAGATCTTTGGTTTATCTCCATAAAAGATAAAAACTATCTCTAAAATCCATATACTTTGGACATGCCTCTAAGTCTTACAAACACCGGATTGATAATAAATGCACTCTAATTTACTTGGGTAGATTGGAGCTCAACAATTCCTAATATTGCAAATGATATAAATGTATTGATCTAGTGCGTTGGCACGTGTAACATTATCCACCATGAAGAGAATTTTGAATTGCCTTGTAAAGAGTCGAGTTGTAACTGAAGTCTTAAGTCTAGTTCTATTTTAGAACTAAAGTGTAATGTTGAGTTGTAACTGAATTATTAAGGCTAGTTCTATTTTATAACTAAAGTGTAATGTTGAGTTGTAACTAAAGTCTTAAGTCTAGTTCTATTTTAGAACTAATGTGTAATGCTGAGTTGTAACTGGAGTCTTAAGTCTAGTTCTATTTTAGAACTAAAGTGTAACGCTGAGTTGTAACTGAAGTCTTAAGTCTAGTTCTATTTTTGAACTAAAGTATACCAATCTCAAGTCTAGTTCTATTTTCAAACTAAAGTGTAAAGGTGAGTTGAAACTAAAGTCTCAAGTCTAGTTCTATTTTCGAACTAAAGTATACCAGTCTCAAGTCTAGTTCTAAGTTCGAACTAAAGTATGAAGCCGAGTTATGATTAAAGCATGCAAACAGGTTATTATTTTGAGTCTCTCCTCTTCTCCTCTTCAGCCTATATAAGTAGAGGTCAACCCCTCTCTTCAACAAGTTTTGATATGTAGGTTAAGGGAGAAGTAATAGAGGAGCATATTAGTGATAAAGAGACAACATACCAAAACAACATATCAATGTTGTATATCAACAATAGAGGCTTCATATCGGAGGCATATATCAGTAGCATATTAGTGTTGTATATCAATAATAGAGGTAGGATATCAGAGGTGTATTTCAGCAAGGTCTCTTACGTCTTTGCCAGGTCAAAGTCTTCTTGGCAAGCTCTTTAAGAGTAGAACATTCATGGTGGATATTTGTAATGATCTTACATTATTAATGCAATAAAGGAATATCGCTTGTCAGGGTTTTTCTCCCTGTACAAGGTTTCCCCATGGTATATGTTTTGTTGATGTGCATTCTTACTTATCTACATAGTTATTGCTATTCAGTTATGATTTAGTATTGTTGAATTGCATTAATATGGAATCAAAGTGTTGAAAAAAATAAAAGAATTAATCCGCATAAGAAATCAAGATCATAATTTAACACTAACTATGGGTGATATGCTATAATTAAATTCAAATTGGTCCCAAATCCTTTAAATAACCCTTTCCAAAATTTTGAAGTGAAATTGGGATCTTGGTTCGACACTATTTCCTTAGGCACACCATGTAGCCTAGAAATTTCTCTCATTTAAATTTATGCAATATTGGTTTCCTTATGAGTTACTTTTACATGAATGAAATGTGCAACCTTTGTAAGCTTGTTCACCACTACCATGATGGAATCATGTTGCCTTGTTGTCCTAGCCAATTTGGTAATGAAATCGATAATAACAACTTCCCATTTCCATTAAGGAATGGGAAATGGATGCAAAAATCTCATTGGATGTTTGTGCTCAACCTTTACCTTCAAACATTCCATGCATCTAGCCAAATAATCAGTGACATCTCTCTTCATACCAAGCCAAAAATATTGGCCTTTTACAATTGTAATAGTTTTCTGGTAACTCGAATGTCCAACACATGGCACATTGTGTATCTCCTTTAAAGCAAAATTTCTCAATTCTCGAGAATTGAGAACATAAACTATGTTCCAAAATACAAGGATTTCATCCTCTTCTAGCTTGTAATCCTTATATTTCTGATGTACATTATTATGCTATAAGATTTCTTTAACTTGCACATAATGTTGGTTTTTTGTTACAACCTCTAGAATTCTATATTTTAGATTTGTCTTGTACATACTAATGGGTGTAGCATGCATTTTATGCACCCTTTTGTTGAGTGCATCAACCACCTTTTCCACTTTTCCCTTTATGTGCTTTATGTCAAAGTCATATTCACTAAGAAATTCCAGCCATCTGGTTTATCTGGAATTTAGTGTTGGCTATTCAAACAAATATTTCAAACTACTATGGTTTGTCCTTAATTTAAATTTTGTAACGTCCCCTCCATTATGACAACAAGTAATTTCAAAGAGGTAAGCATTTTTTTTTTGTTGAAACAAACATTTGGTAAGTGTCATGCGTCACAATGTATATTAAACACTACACAAGCAATTTCCTCAAGATCAACTGAAAGCAACATCATTATCAATCAATAAAACATATCTCATAAAGGTAACATAAGGAACTACCCGCCCAACCTATCATGCACGGTTAGGACATCCAAGACACATAAGCAATGCTCAAGTCCAGGATTCATCTGATTGATTTTGACCATTTAAGGTCTCAGGACCGGGGACTGTTCCAAGGAACAAGGAGGTATCTAAATCCCATTAATTCAAACATAAACCTCAATCCAAACTAGTACTACCAAACATACTTAACCATTAAATCTTAGTGATGAAATTAGATTAATCTACTATACCTACTCGATCTTTCACGCATCAATATGTGCAATGGAGCAGAGGATATTACATAAAGAAATAAAACTACAAGTGCATAAGTACAATCCTTGTAGTAGATATTCTATTATCATTAGTAATTTTCCAAGGTCAGGTTTGTTAAGGTCAAGCCCATTATCAAGTGCTTAAGCTTCTGTAGTCCAGCAAGATCCAAAATAGCTCAACTATGTTTTCTTTTAATTCATGGTATCTCATTAAGAATATAGATAATGAAATCCAATTTATATACCTATACATTTATGAACCCATAAGAAGATCAATATCTTCTTAAAGTGAAGCATAAGGATTTCTATTCAAATTTACAATCCAATTAAAGACTCACAAGAAATAAAATATTCTTAAGCATCACTAAGAATTCAATAGTATTTTAAGTATCCTTTATAAATATAAGAGTTTATTCTTAATAAACAATAATTGCATTCAAGCAGCTTGCATATCCATTTTAAAATATTAAGAGGAGACCCAAACCTTATAAGTTATATGAAGAATCAATTACTTCTTTACATAAATGTTTATAATTTATAAAAATCAAAAGAAGATCAATCTTCTTGAGCCATACTTACTAACTCAATGCTACCTTACTTGCATATACATTTAACAAAAATAGGTCGACAACATATTTAATAATTTATAAGGAATCTCAATATCCTTCATATCTATGTGTAAGGGCTATAGGGAGTTCACGTCATAGCCATAATAGCTCAAGGTTTTCAAGATACCTCAATATTCTTATACAAAGATGGATAAGTTTTCAATTCCATCTAGGTAGTATGTAAAAGTTTCATGCTAAGGATTACATCTCTAAAGCAAGGAAACCTACAAGAAGTTCAACCCATAATTAAGAATAGATATATAATTCATGCGCTATCTTGCTTATCCATATAAAATAATAATTTAAGAAAATCAAGTCCTATTAAATTATAGAAATAAGGAATCCAAGCAGACTTGTAATCCATTTAAAGAACTAAAGGAAGACCCAACCAATAATATAATAATTTCCATGCTATCTTAAAAGTTCATTAAAGGAGTTAAGGGAAGACCAATTATATATAAAATAAAGGATTCAGAACTAGCACATCTCCATTGTAGTGACCTTAAGAATAAACCAAGGATTAAGGAAGGAGGTCCTACACTCATCTTGATCATGAAAGGTCAAAGTCTGAAAGTGATTCTCGAAAGGAAGATCCCACAAGCCATTTACAATCAAGATCATCTACAAAACAATCAAAACTAGTGGCTAGCGCTCAAATCAACAAGCCCACATGCCAAGGAGGGAGGAACACACGATGAGGGAAAAATACTATGCAAAACAAAACACAAGCAATCGGATTTTATAAAAAAACGGGAATGATTGTACACTAGTGCAACAAGTTTTTTTGTACCTAGGAGGATTCACCCAACATCAAATGATAGTTTGCATTGAAAGGATAATCCTCCTATCGATTTTAACTTGAAGACAACTAGGTTTGGGTCTGTAAAATATTTAGGAAACAACATCGAATACAATAGTTTCCATGCACATCCAGAGACCATACTTTACACTCATCATTCAAATTCATTAAATAGGGGAATTCACCCAACAACGCCCTTCATCTCATAACTCTGGGCAATGAAAAAAATGTTATAACCATGCTACATCGTACCCTTGAACCTTGGATTAAATTAGATTGAGAAAATATCTAGTGGAATTCCTTCACCAACGAAAGCAAGTAAAGGAATAGTTGAAAGTTTAGAGCCTCCATGATAGAAATTTTAATAACAATCGTTGCTATCTTGCATGCAAGTAGAAATGAATAAGAAAGTAAAGCAATGAAAGATTCAGGGCTTCCCTAATTCATAGTGAGAAACAAATCATGATTTTTGAAATGAGAAGAGTCTGGAAGGGTCCACATGGATTGAGTTTCGTAGCTGCAAAATTATAGTGCACCAAACTAAGACAGATTCCGATCAAACACAAAAGAATCCTGCAACGACTGAGGAAATATTAATTCATTTTGAAATCAAATGGCCATGCCATACAAATCCCTTCTAGAAGGTCCTGTCATTTACACAATTTATGGAGGTTTACACAATTTATGGAGGCTTACAGTTCGATTGGGTAATTACTAAATACATAATAATTTATGACCTGCCAATCAAAGTAAGCGAACAAGAATAGCTTGCATCTTAGAATAATTATCCATGAGAAATGTTTTAAATTCATTTCTAAAAATCCCAATAGTAGTGAAAAAGTAGAGATAAAAATGGATTGGAAAAGGAAGAGAGAGGACACAAATTTCCAAGGACTTAGTTGATAATTTAAATGGCACCACATTCCATAAATTCTTATTTAATCAAAATCCATCAAGAATTTTCCAAATCAATAGCATAAATCCATTACAAATTACACCAATCGTAAAACCTTATATACCAGATAACTTAATACTATGCAAATCTCAAATAAGAATACCGTAATCGGCGAAGATGGACTAGATGGTGTCCCTTGGAAACTGACATTCCTTTCCTTCTTCCGCTTGCTAATCATTGATACTTCACCAATACCTCCCAACCAACGCTAGGGGTACTCTTCTCCCCCCATATCCCATCGAGCCACAAAGGGGCCACACACACAAAACCAAAAATACTCTAGCTCCAAGCTTTCCTCTCAAGGTAAAGCCACCACTCTATCTCAAGCTTGGTATCCCAACTCTCACAAGCAAAACCAGTCAAAAATAATTTGGCCACATAACTTTACCAATAACCAGTGTGTTTTCTTTCCCATCTAGACCATTTTCTTTATATAAATTTCCTTACTAACACATCCCCACATGCACAAGTAATTGCATATTTTATTTTAATTAAAAGTCAATTTCCCTCACGTTTCCCAAATGCGCTCCTTAAATCGCTCCTAGTCGTCTCTTTATTCCCCAGATTCTCATTTAATGACCGACTCCGTACTAAATCTTAGTTACAGTTAAAATAAAAGTCTTCTTCTAGTTAGAATAGTGGTAGCTAGACTCTAGATACCATTCTATACATACACCTATTCTCTCATGCTTTATTCCTTTCTTATCTTAATTTCCAATTTGGTATTTTCTTGCACGTGTGTTATATCGATCTTTAGATTTATCTCACTTTTTCTTAATTCTTAAATTGATTTACCTCATTCCTTTTTATTTAAATAATAATTTAGTTTAATCTCCTTACAAAAACTTAGACTTAGGCTTAATTTTTTTTGAATAGGATTAGACTTTTATTGGGATTTTTAATTAATAAATTCATTCTTTAATTAATTATTTAAATCTAGCAAGGCCTAAAGATTTTCAAGGTTTATAATTATTCTTTCAAGGTTTTCTAGGCCACCTAGATTCATTGACTCAAGTTTTATTTACGTGACGTTCCCTTGAAGATGCACCTCCAAGCTCCAAGGGTGCCACTCGTCTTCTACTAGTTTTGGTAGTTGTCCAACCCTTGGAGTTAGCCCTCCATTCGAGCGACCTTGTGAGAGACTAAGGGATTCTAAGGAATAAGGACTATGACTTATTGCATGCCCCTTAGAATCTTCGTGAGCGATTGTCTCAGTCTACCCTCACGAAATCGTGGACCTCTCGAACTAGGTAATCATTAACCTACAATTTGATCCATGGAGAGAGTGCTAGTAGGTTGTGATAGAGACGATGTCACACCTATCCCTCAATATATGGTTTCTATGCATGTCCCCTTTACTCCTTATGTGAGTCAGATTAGCAAGCATCACCAGCCTGTATCCATTGAAAAAACAATGTCACTGATCCATATACATAACCATACTAAATCAATGATATGACACATATGCGTAAAATGAAATACTAAAAAAACCTCAATCCACTCCCTGACTCAATCTAGAGCCCAAGGAGGTCCATTGATGCCATCAACATCCACATTCTAGATAGTGTCTTGCATACTCATGTAAAATCGTCAATAACATCTGTCAATACATATATATCAAATGACAATAAACCACAACCATCAACATCATCATAAAAATACATAATCGAAACAAATAACCATGTACTATAACCGGATCACTTTCACGCAAGTGTCCTCAAAGAATAAGTCAATAACATGTTCTCGCAAGAGCAGGATATTACATACACCCCCTCTTGTTTTAAACTTTGTCCTGAAGTTGTACAGTATATAAAATGTAGTAATAAAAGTATCTGACAATATCTATATGTCTAATCTATCAAATAAGTAAGGAAACTGCTGACACATATCATATGCATCCTCCAGGTAGCCGAGTGTGGACTATAATTGTCCCATTGGACCTTGACTTGATCGACTATTCGATGTCGTAGTTGTCGAATGTGATGGTCTAGAATGTGGATTGGCTTTTCCATGAGAGCACCCTTGTCCGACACCTACAAAGAACTCATGTCAATCACATGTGTAGGATCACTAACATAATGTCTCAAAACAGATACATGAAAAACATCATGCATACACCTCAAAGAATCAGGAAAAGCTAGTTGATAAGCCATGAGTCCTTTCTTTTCCACAACCTCAAAAGGTCTGACAAACCTAGGAGAGAGTTTAGCACCTCTTCCAAACTTGATCAAATTCTTGTGCGGTTTCACCCGCAAGAAAACTGGGTTGCCAACTTCATAATTGCGGTCAACGCATTGTGCATCAACATAACTCTTATGTCGACCTTGTGCTTCTTAAATCCTTTGTCTTATCATTTTCATTTGTTCTTCCATTTCTTGGATCACTTCTGGTCATACCAGGACCCTATCCTCAAGTCGATCTCAACTCAATGGCATCTAACACGGTCGCCTGTAAATAAACTCAAACGGTGCCATCTTAATGGTACTTTGATAGTTGTTGTTGTATGTAAACTCTAACAATGGAACAAACTCTTCCCAACGTTTTTGTTGGTCCATTACATACATACGCAACATATCTTCCAAAATTTGGTTCGTTCTTTATGTCTTCCCATTTGTCTCAAGGTGATACGTTGTACTAAATTTCAGTTGTGTTCCCAAAGCCTCTTGGAAACTAGTCCAAAATCGTCTTGTAAACATCGTTCCTCGATCAAATATGATCCTTCTTGGTACACCATGTAACCTTACAATCTCTTTGACAAAAAATCTAGCTATGTTTGGTGCCTGATACATTGTACGTACATGAATAAAGTGTGCACTCTTCGTCAGAGTGTTAACTACCACGAAAATTGAATCGTGTCTCCTTTCCTTCAGTGGAAACCCAACAATAAAGTCCATCGAAATAACCTCCCATTTCGATTATGAAATAATGTGAGGCTGTAATAATCATGTTGGATGTCTATGTTCATATTTCACTCGTTGACATTCTAGAAATCTCGACACGTAACTAACAATGTTTGATTTCATTCCCTTCCAGAAGAATAAAGGCTTAAGGTCTTCCTTCATCTTCGTGACTCATAGATGAGCCATGTACACTACTCGATACGCTTCACTTAAGATCAAAATTCTTAATTTTTCATTAGGATATACACAAATTCTATTGTTATATCTCAACAATCTATCATTGTCCAATGTATATCCTTCAAACTTCGGTACCATCATGGTATCTTGTCCAATATTTTATCTAAGTTCCTTGTACCAATCATCATCTCTCTGTAACACTAGAATATTTTCTCGAAGATTCTTCTTAAGAGGTATTACCGAGAATATGTGAAATCTCCGACTCAACGCATCTGCCACTATGTTCATTGTTCCTTTAATGTAAGAAACCTCAAAATTGTATCCGCTGAGTAATTCTGACCAACGCCTTTTTCACACGTTCAAGTCACTTTGCATAAATATGTGCTGCAATCCACAATGATTGGTCTTTAATTCAAATTTCTGTCCAATTAGATAGTGTCTCCAAACTCTCAAGGCATACACAATGGCCAATAAATCCAAGTCATGCATTGCATAGTTCTCCTCATGCCTTCTCAATTTCCTTTAAATGTAAGTGATCACTCAACTGTCTTGCATCAAAACTCCACCTAAACCTTATTTAGATGCATCTGTGCATACCAAGAATTCCTCGTCCATGTCGGGGACTTTTAATATCGGTGTTGTCGTCAATAACTCCTTGAGCCTTTGAAATGCTTCCACCCATTTCTCAGTCCATATGAATTTCTTATTTTTCTTCTGCAATTCTATGATCAGATTTGCTATCTTCAAAAAACCTTCGACAAACCGTTGGTAATATCCTTTTAAACCCATAAATTTGCATATTTATTGTACATTTGTCGGTGCATAACATTCCATAATATCCTCTACTTTTGCTGGATCCACAACGATACCTTCACCGGATATAACGTGCCCCAAGTAATGAATCTTCGATTGGTAAAAAGAACATTTCGATAGTTTCCTGTATAATTTGTTTTCTCATAAACACTGTAGTACTAAGCTTAAATGTTCATCATGCTCTTCTTTCGTCCGAGAATATATCAGTATCTCATCAATGAATACTTGAACAAACTTTTCCAGGTATTCATGGAACACCCCATTCATCAAACTAATGAATATGCTTGGAGCGTTTGTTAGTCCAAATGATAAAAAACTCATAGTGTATGAACCTTGTCTTGAATACAATTGATCTAGGTGGATATCGGTGTCCACCCACCTTTTTTGACTTGCTCAAAATAGTTTTCTGACAATTTTGGCAATTTACTATTTTTAGCAGGTTTTAACTTCCGGGGCCATTTTGAAGGCCTAATGAAGGATTTTTAAGATAGAGGTTCTCAATTATATATGAAGGCATAATTGAGCCCCCAAAATGAATCTCCTCGACGATACCTTTCCAACGATCTATCATACGCCTAAAACAGAGATTGTATGCAAAAGTTACGACCCCGGGAAGTTGATGTATTAACTTACCCAAACGAGGCCCACATGACTTTTGGCGCTTCATCTCCTAGGGTTAGGTTTTTGGATGTCTAGGGTTTTTGACATTCCTATTTATTGTAAAAATTCCTTCAGAGCCTCATTGTACTCATCTTCTTGTGAATGCGAGTAGCCGTCACATCTCTTCTTAGAGATAAGTTGCCCTCATTCTAGCGAGTCTTTCACTCTGTATTTTTACAGTCTCTGTACATTTCTTTCATTAATAGAAATTGCGTATTACTGTATCTATGTGTTTATGGTTGCATCTCTGGTATATTTCTGTTATATTATTGAATATCTGTGATATCTCTGTGCATTTCATTATTATATCTCCGATCTCATTTTGTGCCGAAAATAATCCAGAGCAGTGGTATCAGAGCAGGCTATTCTTGATCATTTTTTTCAGTGCATGTCCCCGATGAGGTCCGAGTATAGCAAGTTGGGTCTCGAGCTTGTCTCTCTTGAGGAAAATCACTCTCGCACACCCAAGAAACCCTTAATGGCGGAAGAAAAGAAAAATGACAGAGTAGATGATCCTATCAGTCTGTTGCTTAAGCAAGCTCTCACACGACAGAGGGACAAAATGATGGAGAATTTTTCCCACATCCTTCAATGCCTGTCGATAGCAACAGGCGCATCTTCATCAAGCAACCACTTTGGAGGCACCTCACCTTTCAAGGTACAAGTTAATTTTGATATTTCGGTATTTGAAGGACAGATAGATGCAGAAGCCCTAGACAAATGGTTAAATCTGCTAGAAGGTTATTTCTATGTTCACAAATTTTCCGACAAAGAAAAGATCACCTTCGCACTACTTAAAGATCTCCCCCATGTCAAACATTGGTAGGAAACTTATTGGGAGCAGAGTTCCACAGAGGAGTTTGAAATATATGGGGCCGATCCCACTTGGGATTTTTTTGTGGATGCAGTAAAGGAACAATATTACCCTGTTGGAAACTATGAGGACCAGTACATGAGATGGACCACACTGCGGCAAGAGAGGGGCCAAGCAGTTTCAGAGTTCATCAATACCTTCCATACCTTGCGCACCAAGTTGGGTATCAAAGACTCCGAGCGACATTTGGTTCTGAAATACTGTGGGGCTCTACACAGATACATCCAGTCTGAAATGGATTTTCTGGACATCTCATCACTCGGTGTTGCTTATCGATATGTTGTTAAAATTGAGCAGAAATTTAAGCATTAGAACAAATGGGATTTCAGATCTGTAAATCCACAACAAACAAAGTATGACAAAGACAACCCTAACAAATAGTGTCCTGAAAACTAGTCCAAGACACAGGAAAAGAAGGGTCACGGGAAGACAAAGGACACCGAAAAATGGTGCGATTTCCACAAAATCCCCTGGCACAACACCAATGAATGTCACTCAAAACAGTTATTGGTGACCGAGATCAAAGACAAGGATTCGAACCCTGATTTAGAATCCGATTCTGAAAATATTGGTAAAGGACAGATCATTAACGCAGACCCCACTGCTATTGTCGCAACCACATCAATTCAACTAGAAGAACTAATAGATCTTGAAGAGGGGGAGCACCTTTTTCATTCATAGATGTGGGTGAAGGGGACCCTGTTGCATTTTATTGTTGATAGTGGAAGCCAGAAGAACCTCATCTCAACAAAGGTCATCAAACAGTTGGGATTGTCGACAACACCACACCCGCAACCATACAACATCGGGTGGCTTCGCCAAGGACAAGATCTCTGTGTCAGTCAGTAATGTTGATTGTCATACGACATCCATCCCTTCAAGGATGAGGTATTATGTGATGTTGCCCCACTGGATGTCTGTGATGTTCTCTTGGACCAGCCATATATATGGAAGCGCCATGTTGTTTATGAGTCTCGACCTCGTAGTGTCATTGTTACTTTGGGGGGTCATCTCTACAGAATACCAGAGGTAGTTCCAACTATTGTTCGACCTAAAAAGTGTCACAAGGTAGTATCTCATACTGCAAAATTTAGCTTCTTCACAATCTGTTCAAAAGGAGAACAAAAGGACACTGCAACCATTACAGCCTCGCCCCAAGCACCTTCTATCCAACAGAAGTAGGTCGAAAAGGCTGCAGCAAAGTGCAAAGATTCCTTCTACACACCGTCATCTCATGTATCTCAACTTGTTGAATAGCCTCAGCCTCAATAGGTTCTTGACATACTTCCACAAACTAAGCAGCGCGATGTCTCCAGCAATACAAGCAACTCACCAAGATGTAAATCCAGCAAACACTTTTTCCTCTCCCCTGGAAACTCAATGCAATGGAGACCATTTCTTCCTAAGGAGGGAGGATTGATCCAGGTGGATATTGGTGGCCACCCACCTTTTCCGACTGGTTCAAAACAGTTTTATGACAATTTTGGCAATTTACTATTTTTAGCAGGTTTTAACTTTCGGGGCCATTTTGAGGGCCTAAATGAAGGTTTTGCGAGATAGAGGTTGTCAATGATATTTAAAGGCATAATTTATCCCCCAAAATGAATCTCCTCGACGATACCTTTCCAACGATCTATCATACACCTAAAACAGAGATCGTATGCAAAAGTTACGACCCCAGGAAGTTGATGTACTAACTTACCCAAATGGGGCCCACGTGACTTTTGGCACTTCATCTCCTAGGGTTAGGTTTTTGGATGTCTAGGGTTTTTGGCATTCCTGTTTATTGTAAAAAGTCCTTCAGAGCCTCATTGTACTCATCTTCTTGTGAATGCGAGTAGTTGTCACATCTCTTCTCAGAGATAAGTTGCCACCATTCTAGCGAGTCTTTCACTCTGTATTTTTACAGTGTCTGTACATTTCTTTCATTAATAGAAATTGTGTATTACTGTATCTCTGTGTTTATGGTTGCATCTCTGATATATTTCTGTTATATTATTGAATATCTACGATATCTCTGTGCATTTTTTTATTATATCTCCGATCTCATTTCATGCCAAAAATAATCTGGATCAATGGTCTTAGGAATATCTTCCTTGTTTATTCATAACTAGTGATATCTCGATGTCAAGTCGATATTTGAAAACACTGTCGCACCCTTCATCTGATCAAACAAGTTGTTTATTCTTGGAAATAGATATTGGTTCTTGATCATTGCCTTGTTCAATTAATGGTAGTCAATACAAAGTCTCCACGATCCATCCTTCTTTCTTATGAAAATAACAGGCGCACCCCAAGGTGACACACTTTGCCGTATAATTCCCAAGTCCAACAACTCCTTCAATTGCATTTTCAACTCCTGTAACTTAGGCATTGACATCCGATAAGGCGTTCTTTCTATCAACCTAGTTCCAGGTTTTAAGTCGATTGTAAACTCCAACTCTCTTTTGGGTGGAAAACCTGGTAACTCTTCTGGAAATGCATCTGCAAACTCTCGTAATACTGGAAAGTTTTCTAATCCTTTCGCCTCACCCTTTTCGTTTAGTGCTAAGATTGTACACAAATTACATCCTTTGCACATGCTCTTTTGTAGTTGTAGAGAAGAAATGAATCTCAAGGACACCCCTTGGTTCCTTCCTACAATCACTCTACTTCGTCCCAAGTCATCTGCCAAACTTAACCGTTTCATCTTACAGTTAAGCATCGCATCATGCGATTCCAACCAGTCCATATTGATCACTATGTCATAAGATCCTAAGATTGTGACAAATAGGTTGGCCTTTGTTTAAAAATATCCCAAGTTAATGCTACAGTCCATAGCCTTTTCTCCAACCTTCTGTTTGGAACCCGATGCCATTTACTCCAACGTATCTAAACTCATCCTTCTCGACTGCCTTTACCTTAATTCTCTTTAGCACTGCACTAGAAATAAAGCTCTCTGTATCACCTAGATCTATCAAAATATTAAAAGTTTGGCCAACGATTGTACCTGACGTCTCAAGCACAGTGTACTGGTGCTCGTTCTGGTGGTTATTGACTGCTGCATGAATCTTGTGGGCCTTTCCCAAATCTCCCACTATAGTGGGTCCTACTGATCCGACCACCCTGGCCTTCTCAATAGGACATACTCTTTGGTAATGTGGCTCTCCACATGTCCAACATCCAGTCTTCAGTCCAATACTCATGGTCCCCGAAGTAGAAGTTGTTTGCCTACCAATTTGAGATCCTGGTCTATTTTGTTGAATAGGCATAAACCGTTGTTGCTACGGGTGACGTTTTTTTTAATGCAGTGGTCCTCTGTAGGGAGTCCTTTTCTGAGGAGTGAGTCATCGTGGTGTCGTGAACATGGGTTCTCTAGACGTATCTTGATACCCTGATGTCTATCTGATTGGTGTTTGATGTTGTTGCGCTCTTGATGTCTTATGTCCAGTCGATCTTGCAGGATTCCTGCCCTGACCCCCGCAGGTCAGTTCTTCCTCAGCTATGAGGGCCTTTTGGACAACATCGTGCAACGTATGAGGAATTAGGATCCTCACCTTCGCACATATGTTGAATTTAAGGACGAACACAAACTTGTTGACCTTTATCTTATTCGTGTTCAGATGTGGAGCATACCGAAGTAGCTCCATAAATTTGGCCTCATACTCTGGCACCATATGACCACCCTGTTCTAATATGTTGAACTCATTGAGTTGGTGCTCAATGAATTCCTCTGACAAATACCTCTCCTAGAACCGCTCCTCGAACAATTCCCATGACACGTCTTCGACAACCTTGTTTAGTTGAGGTAGGAGTGTCTTCCACCATAGAAGAGCACTCCCTTTCAGCTAAAAGACCGCTATGAAGAACTTCATGTTTGAGGTGTAGTCGTGAAGTGCAAAGAACATCACCATGTTCTCCAACCATGCCTTGGCGGCTGAGCCATCCATGGCACCCATCAACTCGGGAAACTTCTCCTTCTCGAGTTCTCTGTGAATGCTACCACTGCGAGCTGGAGCGTGCTGTGAACCCTCATTGGGTACAGATTCTCTAGCCTCATCTCTATCTAGTCAATTAATCAAGGCCTCTGACATCCTCTGAAGGGACCTCATCAAACCAACCACATCTCCCACAATAACCTGCTCCTGCCCAATGACTTGTTCTTCTCCTTGGGGGTTAGACCCCTCTGGCGTGGATGCTACTGGAGGTGTCACACCTCTTCCCTTAGCACCACATCGTCTACCTCCATGATGTCCTCTAACCATGATTACCTACATGGACAAATTTCAAATTTTAATTAGCGATAGGCTCTAAGTCATAAGTTTAACACAGGGGAAGGTGTAACGGTCCAAATTCCCAAGGCTGAACCCACTCTGATACCATATGTAACGTCCTCTCCATTATGAAAATAAGTAAGTTCAAAGAGGTAAGCATTTTTTTTTTGAAACAAACATTTGATAAGTGTCATGCGTCACAATGTATATTAAACACTACACAAGCGATTTTCTCAAGATCAACTGAAATCAACATCATTATCAATCAATCAAACATATCTCATAAAGGTAACATAAGGAACTACCCGCCCAGCCTATCCTGCATGGTTAGGACCTCCAAGACACATAATCAATTCTCAAGTCTAGGATTCATCTTATTGATTTTGACCATTTAAGGTCTCAGGATTGACGACTGTTCTAAGGAACAAGGAGGTATCTAAATCCCATTAATCTAAACATAAAACACAATCCAAACTAGTATTACCAAACATATTTAACCATTAAATCTTAGTGATGAAATTAGATTAATCTACTATACCTACTCGATCTTTCACGCATCAATAAGTGTAATGGAGCAGAGGATATTAATTAAAGAAAGAAAACTACAAGGGAATAAGTACAATCCTTGTAGCAGATAGAGATCTAATTCTATTATCATTAGTAATTTTCCAAGGTCAGGCTTGTTAAGGTCAAGCCCATTATCAAGTGCTTAAGCTTCTGTAGTCCAGTAAGATCCAAAATAGCTCAAATAGATCAGGATTTTCTTAAAGTGAAGCATAAGGATTTCTATTCAAATTTACAATCCAATTAAAGACCCTACAAGGAATAAAATATTCTAAAGCATGAATTCAGTACTTTAAATATCCTTTATAAATACAAGAGTTTATTATTAATAAACAATAATTGCATTCAAACAGCTTGCATATCCATTTTAAAATATTAAGAGGAGACCCAAACCTTATAAGTTATACGAAAAATCAATTACTACTTTACATAAATGTTTATAATTTTTAAAAATCAAAAGAAGATAAATCTTCTTGAGTCATACTTACTAACTCAATGCTACCTTACTTGCATATACATTTAACAAAAATAAGTCGACAACATATTTAATAATTTGTAAGGAATCTCAATATCCTTCATATCTATATGAAAGGGCTATAGGGAGTTCACTTCATAGCCATAATAACTCAAGTTTTTCAAGCTACCTCAATATTCTTATACAAAGATTGATAAGTTTTCAATTCCATCTAGGTAGCATGTAAAAGTTTCATGCTAAGGAATACATCTCTAAAGCAAGGAAACCTATAAGAAGTTCAACCCATAAGTAATGTGGTAATCCATGCACTATCTTACTTATCCATATAAAATAATAATTTAAGAAAATCAAGTCCTATTAAATAATAAAAATAAGGAATCCAAGAAGACTTTTAATCCATTTAGAGAATAAAAGAAGACCCAACCAATCATATAAGAATTCCCATGCTATCCTAAGATTTCATTAAAGGAGTTAAGGGAAGACCAATTATATAAAAAATAAAGGATTAAGAACTAACACATATCCATTGTAGTGACCTTAAGAATAACCCAAGGATTAAGGAAGGAGGTCCTACGCTCATTTGGATCACGAAAGGTCAAAGTCTGAAAGCTATTTTGGAAAGGAAGGTCCCACAGCCATTTACAATCAAGATCATCAACACAATAATCAAAACTGGCGGAGGGAAAAATACTATGCAAAACGAAAACTCTAAGAAACCTGATTTTATTAGAAACGAGAATGACTGTACACTGGTGCAACAAGATTCTTTGTACCTAGGAGGATTCGCCCAACATCGAATTACAGTTTTCATTTAAAGGATAATCCTCCTATCAATTTTAACTTGAAGACAACTAGGTTCGGGTCTGTAAAATATGCAGGAAACACCATCGAATACAATAGTTTCCACGCACATCCAGAGACCAGATTTTACACTCATCATTTGGATTCATGAAACTGGGTAATTCTCCCAAGAACGCCCTTCATCTCATAACTCTAGGAAATGTAAAAACCGTTATAACCATGCTACGTCGTACCCTTGAACCTTGGATTAAATCAGATTGAGAAAATATCCAGTGGAATTCCTTCACCAACGGAAGCAAGTAAAGGAATAGTTAAAAGTTTAGAGCCTCCATGATAGCAATTTTAATAACAATCGCTGCTATCTTGCATGCAAGTAGAAATGAATAAGCAAGTAAAGAAATGAAAGATTCAGGGCTTCCGTAATTTATAGTGAGCAACGAATCACGATTTTTGAAATGAGAAGATTCTAGAAGGGTCCACACGGATTGAAATTTATAGTGAGCAACGAATCACGATTTTTGAAATGAGAAGATTCTAGAAGGGTCCACACGAATTGATTTTCATAGCTGGGAAGCTATAGTGCACCAAACTAAGACAGATTCTGATCAAACGCAAAACAAGCCTGCAGCGACTGAGGAAATGTTAATTCGTTTTGAAATCAAATGGCCAGGCCATACGAATCCCTTCTAGAAGGTCCAGTCATTTACACAATTTATGGGGTTTATAGTTCGATTGGGTAATTACTAAATACATAAAAATTTCCGACCTGCCAATCAAAGTAAGCGAACAAGAATATCTTGTGTCTGAGAATAATTATCCATGAGAAACGTTTTAAAATCGTTTCTAAAAATCTTGATAGGAAATTCCAATAGTAGGGAACAAGTAGAGATAAAAATGGATTGGAAAAGGCAGAGAGCGGACACGAATGTCCAAGGACTTAGTTGAGAATTTAAATGGCATCACATTCTAGAAATTCTTGTTTAATCAAAATCCATCAAGAATTTTCCAAATCAATATCGAAAATCCATTTCAACTTACTACAATCGCTAAAACCTTATACACCAAACAACTTAATACTATGTAAATCTCAAATAAGAATATTGTAACCGGCGAATATGGATTGGATGGTGTCCCTCGACAGCTGGCGTTTCTTTCCTTCTTCTGTTTGCTAATCGTTGAGACTTCACCGATACCTTTAAGCCAACATTACGGGTACTCTTCTTCCCCCTTAGCCCCCTGAGCTGCAAAGGGGCCACAGACACAAAACCATAAATACTCTAGCTCCAATCTTGTCTTGCAAGGTAAATCCACCACTCTATCTCAAGCTTGGTATCCCAACTCTCACAAGTAAAACCAGTCAAAAATAATTTGGTAGCATAACTTTACCAATAATGAGTGTATTTTTTTTCCCATCTAGACCATTTTCTTTATAGGAATTTCCTTACTAACACATCCCCACGTGCACAAGTAATTACATATTTTATTTTAATTAAAAGTCAATTTCCCTCACATTTTCCAAATGCGCCCCTTCAATCACTCCTAGTTGTCTCTTTAATCCCTAGAATCTCATTTAATGATTGATTCCTTACTAAATATTAGTTAGAGTTAAAATATTAGTCTTCTTCTAGTTAGACCACTGGTAGCTAGACTCTAGATATCATTCTATGCGTACACCTATTCTCTCATGCTTTATTCCTTTCTTATCTGAATTTCCAATTTGGTATTTTCTTGCACACATGTGTATTATATCAATCTTTAGATTTATCTCACTTTTTCTTAATTCTTAAATTGATTTACCTCATTCCTTTTTAATTTAATTAGTAACTTAGTTTAGTCTCCTTACAAAAACTTAGACTTAGGCTTATTACTTTTTTGAATAGGCTTATACTTTTATTGGGATTTTTAATTAATAAATTCATTCTTTAATTAATTATTTAAATCCAACAAGGCCTAAATATTTTCAAGGTTTATAATTATTCTTTCAAGGTTTTCTACGCCACCTAGATTCATTGACTCGGGTTTTATTTACGCAACGTGCCCTTCAAGACGCACCTCTGTGCTCCAAGGGTGCCACTCACCTTCTACTGGTTTTGGTAGTTTTCCAACCCTTGGAGTCAACACTCCATTCAGGCGACCTTGTGAGAGACTAAGGGCTTCTAAGGAATAAGGACTCTGCCTTATTGCACGTCCCTTAGAATTTCTGTGAATGACTGTCTCAGTCTTCCTTCACAACATCGTGGACCTATTGAAATAGGTAATCGTTAACAAACAATTCAAGCCACGACGAGAGTGCTAGTAGGCCGTGGCATGGACGTTGGTGCACCTCTCCCTCAATATTTGGTTTTTGTGCATGGCCCCTTTACTCCTTATGCGAGTCATATTAGCAAGCATCGCCAGCTTGCATCCATTGACAAAACACTGTCACTGATCCATATACATAACCATACTAAATCAATCATATGACACATATGCGTAAAATGAAATACTCAAACAAAATACAATCCACTCCCTGAATCAATCCAGAGCCTGAGGAGGTCCATTGATGCCATCGACATCCACAATCTAGCATGTGTCCTACACACTCATGTAAACTCGTAAATAGCATCTGTCAATACATATATATCAAATGAAAATAAATCAAAACCATCAACATCATCATAAAAATCCATAATCAAAACAAATAACCATGTATTATAACTGGATCACTTTCACACAAGTGTCCTCAAAGAATAAGTCGATAACATGTGCTCGCAAGAGCGAGATGTTACAAATTTTCTGCCCATGAGGTAATGCCTCTACATCCTTAAGGCATGTACTATGGCTACCAACTCTAAATCATGTGTGGCATAATTTATTTTATTCTCCTTCAATTTTCTGGACTCATAACAAGTTACATGTTCATTTTGTGTAAAGACTCCACTGATCCCTTCATTGCATGCATCTATGCACACAAAAAAATCCTCTTCTGGATCTACAACTTTTAAAATAGGTGCACTGGTTAGTAAATCCATTAAGCACTCGAAATTTTCTTCACACTTAGCCCTCCATTCAAAATTTACTCCTTTATTTTTCAAAGATGTTATTGGGCATGCAATCTTAGAGAATCCCACAATGAATCTCCTATAATAACTATCTAGACCCATAAATGATCTAACCTATGAAATGTTTGTCGACGTTGGATAACTTTTGATTTCTTTAATCTTTTCTGGATCCACTGCTATGCCATCTTCTGAAAAAACGTGACCCAAATAATGGATTTACTTTTGGTAAAAAAATGCATTTGCTCAATCCGGCATACAATTGGTGCTCTCTCAACACTTGTAGCACCATCCTCAAATGTTTCTCATGCTCCTCCTCCATCTTGGAATATACGAGAATATCATCCAAGAATACAATGAAAAAATTATACAGGAAATCTCAAAACACCCCATTCATCAAACACATAAATGTAGTGGGCACATTTGTCAACCCAAAAGGAACCACTACAAATGAATAGTGTCCATACCTTTTCCTAAATGTTGTTTTTATAGTGTCATGTTCTCTGATTCTCACTTGATGATAGCCTGAACTCAAGTCAATCTTGGAGAATATATTTGCTGCTTTTAGCTGATAAAAAAGATCATCAATCCTTGGCAAAGGATATTTATTCTTCATTGTAACCTTGTTCAGTTGTCTGAAGTCAACACATAACCTCAACATTCCATCTTTTTTCTTGAAAAAAAGAACTAGGGCACCCCAAGGAGAAACACTTGGGTGTATGTACCCTTTCTTTAACAACTCTTCTAGTTGCATTTGCAACTCTTTTAGCTCAAGTGTGTTGATTTTGTAGGGATTTTTGGACACTAGGGCAGCTCCATGCATTAAGTCAATAGAAAAATCTATATCCCTCTTTGGTGGTAATCCTAGCAACTCTTGAAACACATCTTCATATTCTTTAAAGATTGGATAATCTTCAAGACTTGGCTCCTTATCCTTCCTTGGCTCTTCCATATGGAATGTATATATCTAACACCCTTTTCCAAAACTTATTTTTAGTTGCAATGATGAAATCTCTCAGATAGAGATATGTCTTTGAATACCTTGCATTGTCCTTGAATTCCCTTCCTCATCAAGACACATGAAAGACTTGTTATAACAATGTAAAACAACATGATGCTTTTCTATCCAATCCATACTGATCAAGCAGTCATAAGATCCAAGTAGTATGATGTTCAAATATGCCTTAGTGTTAATTCCATTCATGTTTACTGGGAAATCATTAACAAGCTCATTAATTATTCTTTGGGCCTATTTCCACCTTATATACACTTGGGCTATCGTGGAACAAATCTTCAATCCACTTGGTGTGTCCTTGGGGGAAAATTTCGAGTCAAGGTGTTATCACCTGATCCTCAACTCCTCCATCTAGGCCAACTCCTAGCGAAGCCAAGGGGGTAGTCCCTATGAAAAAGAATATAAGGCTTTTACTCTATGAAATTGAAAAGAAAAACTATTCTAGGAGTTTATTTGGGAACACAAGATTAAATATAGCAGCATAAATTACTCAAAGGATACAACCTATGAAAAGCTCATTAACATTAATCATTCACCACATAACTTTAAATAAGATGACAAAATTAATAAAAGGTAGACCAGTGCCAGATAAATGTAAATGTGATGTGATGAAAAATGTCGCGTTGATTTTATCTTGAGGATTTTATTTAAGGGATTTGGGATATTAAAAATTCTTTGAGTTCGTGAAGTGGGGATTGAAGTCGGGGTCCCCACTCTTTGTGTGCAAAAGTAAATTTGGCCTCTTTTCTTGTTATTCGACAATCTTATAGACTTATCGATTGGGTGTGTCGTAGGTCCAACAGGGAGAGAACCTTGATCTCAAAGTTTCCCCCTGATTTAACACACTCCACCCAGGGTAGAGGTCTTAGATGAATAACAGAACAAAAAGATTTCCCTAGTTAAACTAGCATGCGTTGCTCAAATATGTGTCTCGGTCCCCAAAGCCACTTGAGCGTAGCAATGGGATTGCATACGTGGCTGAGCAACTTGGGTTTATTCCAATATTTGCAGAAAAAGAAACTAGGAAGTAGTATTCTATGAAAAGCAAAGCTAAAACTTTGTAGTTGATTTTATGACTTCAATTAAGTGATATGAGTTGATTTCATATTTTTTTATGCAATATTAAAACTAAATAAAACAAATAAAGTGGGAAACAACCCCAAAACAAGGAAGGGAAAAAACACCTGTTCCCCCCAGGGGCAGGGGAAACGACGAAAGACAAGCTTTGCGGCTCTCAAAATTTATTACAACTCCTACACTACTCTTTTCTCTTTTGAACCTATGGATCCTTATAGAATGGATCAGACTTGAAGTAAACAATTACAAGAGACTTTCTGAAATTCCTAGTCTTCAAGGGTTCCAACTTGGGCTCAAAATCCTTCACTTTTGCCTTGATTTTGCCAGAGTTTCCCCTTGCACTTGAATCGACCTGATAAAAACCAGCAAGGAAAGTGATTAGAATATGATGATAAAAAGTTTAAAATATTAACTAAAACTTGAGAAAAATTACCAAAATTTTTCTGAAATTTTTCTAAGGCGAAAAAGGGAAATTTTTTGAGACTTTTGATGCTTTAAAATAGCCTAAACTAAGCTCTCTTAGTTTTTTCTGTTTGCTGTCCTGAAAAAAAGCAAGCATGAATCAACTAATTAGCTTGATTTACACAGTAAAATGAAGCAACTTCTAGCTTAAGATTTAAGTGAAAAATGTAGAAAATTGCTTAGAGACTAGCTTAGATCTACTTTTTAATTGGAAAAAATTGAAACTAGATCTAAATAATTCATGCATGCAACATTAGATGCTAAGATTTATCCTTTAAAACAGATATAACTAACATGCATGTAAATAAAGAAGAAGGGAGAAGAAAATTTTAGCAATTTTGTGGAGCCTTTGCTTGAGCCTCAAGAACCCTTGGGCAATGGAGTCTTTCTTTGGTGTGAAGAAGAGGGAGAAAGTTTTCTAAAGTGTTTCAAGAGAAAACAAGGGAGCAAGCAAGATTCTTTGATTCTCCAAAAGGTTGGCCTTTCAAAGTCCAAGCTTCTGACAAGTACCTGCACAAAAGGTGTTTCCTACAAGAGAGACTTTATTCCACATTAGTTTAAACCAAAACTTAACATAAGAATATAAGCATAAAATGCATCAAACAAGTATATAGCATAACAAACAAGTAGAACCATATACTCTAATTGAATAGCAATATCCTTACCATAGCCATCATGCAAATACGACAAATAAAACTAAGAATAATATTACCTTATAAGCTAACAATCCATCCACACATGTGAGTCCAAACACCAATCTTGACCTCCAAAGCCTTTTGATTCAATTAACAAATGAGAGATTACAATTGTGTATACTAAGGTTGCCCAAGATCCAATTGACAAAAGGGAGGAGGGTCTCCTTCTATATATAACTACTTGGGTGATATTACCAAGAGGAGATGTGCAAGTGATGAAGGAGTGGCGCAAGTAGTGATGAAGGAGTGGTGCATAGGTTAAGTGTGGTGAGTGTGGAGTGGAGAGGAGATGGAGTGGAGTCAAGGGAGGTGGAAGTGGAGTGTTTGGGAGTGATGTGAGTTGAAGTGAGGTGAAGTGAGAGTGAACTCGGGTGTGAGGGTGAGTTGTGAACCTAGGGATGTGCGCCCTCTCTCTAAATGTGCCACATGTGCCAAGTGGGGTCGAGTCCCTACTTTGGGATCTCCTCCATGCCATGTCACCCAAAGAGATCAAATTCCTATCTAGTGAACTCGCCCAAGCTCATAGTTGACCAGGGACCAACAAAAAAGATGTTTCCAACATGTTCACTAGTTTTCCTTAAAAATAGGAAATTAATTAAATGACCCATTTTCCGTATTTTTCAAGATAAATTCATTTTTTAGTGATAAAAATCACTTTTTTTCCTTGACAGAAGGGGAATAGGGGTTTAAATGGTACTTTGGCTTGGAAAACGAGCATAAATATGGCATCTGACAATGATTGATGCCAAATGTTTTACAATATATTGACTTACAATTAAAAATTTTCATTTTGCGGGAAATTTATTATTTCACTAAAACATTAAAAAAAAAACCTATCAAACCTAGCCGCAACTTCCATATGACTCAATAGACATGACCTAGCATGAAATCATATACATTTAGACACTAGACATTGGTTATACCATGCCAAGACCTAACCACTAGCATAGACTCCAACTTTGGGGTCAGTCTTTGACTGAAAAAACTTAGAAATTATTAATTGCCCACTAAGGAAGGAAAAAAATAATTAACGAGTGAAAAAAACACTCTAGAGTACATGCTTGTACCCAGGTCTTAGGTGGCCAATAGTATTTTACAATATTTCATTCTCAAGTCATTTATTACAATGCCCTCGGAGGGATGGAAATGCGGAAAAAGTGGTCTTCTGAAAGACTTGCTAAAACTGTGAACTCTGTCTTATGAGCATCTGGCTGCTCAGTCTTTGGCAGCTCATCTTCAAATTCAGCTAGTGCAACTCGGTGGATAACAGGGCCCTAGTATCTATCTGAACTAACCAATACTTTTCATGCTTACATTTCTTCAATTTAGCTCCAAAATAAATCAAAATAGCTATGGGATGATTATCAATCTTACCTTCCACTTCAATCACATGGGGTTGATATCCTTATTGTCTATTTCCAAGGTTTCATAAAACCTTGGGATGCTTCTTCCCACGTCCTTTATTGTCTCCTCTTGCTTGATGATATGCATAGTCCTCATGTTATCTCCCCAGTGAGGAAAATATTTATACATGTGATCTTCATCACATCCCCAACACTTTATGGGATGTTGTCTTGGCCTCTTTCCCAAAGACTCAGTCATTTTCTGATCACCTTGAGATGATTTCCCTTGTTGATGTGCTTGAGAACTATTCCCGGTCGTTGATCTATTAAATTTGACCCAACTTTGCTGATGAATTTCGATCATCAATTTGCTCTATTTTCCAAGCTCCAAAAGAAAATCCTAATCGTCAATCGACTCCAACTTCCCAATGGATGAAATGAATCCAGAACATAGATTTGTCTCATTTTCCCAAC
>ML778782.1:697081-719952 GCA_009831015.1 Picea engelmannii | reverse complement strand
CTTGGATTTGTTCTAGTTTCTCTTTATTTTCTTGTATTTATGTTTTAGGAGGGGAATATGAAGTTTTGTCCCATTGTTTAAGCACCTTCTTGGTGGTTTTTAATTTATGTTCCCAAATATGGATAGGTGAGCCAACGATCCAAATGCTCCATGTACTTGTTATGACGTCCAAGGTGGTCTTGTTATGAAGCCACAAAGCATTAAATTGGAAGAGTATGAAGACATAGTCAAGTATTTACTTAAGTTGGAGAACAATAGGCCTATGATCATAGGTATACCAAGATACAACTTTGGAATAGGCTAAGAAATCACTCTCTAAAAATATTTTTGAAGAAAGAATCTATCCAATATGGTTTCTATATGGCCAATCTCAAGCTGCTTATTAGGCTAGGAAAATCTACCCTTGATGGGCTTGATATCCACTAAATCCTAGAAATATATCAAATATTCCATTCGATCTATAAGAGGATATCTAACTATGCTCCCTTGTTTTTTCCTTTTGGCTGAGAGTGGTGTTGAAATCTCTAAGCACTATGGTATAACCTAGAAATTCATTCCTCTCAATGCCAAAAGAGTATCCCAACAATCCAATTTTTCTGAATATAATTAAGGAATACACACATTCACTATATTAAATACCTTGCATGCATATAGATGCTTGAGACTTGTGAGTAACCAATGCAATGACTATTAACTATAATTTAACTACAAAATAGAGCTATTCCATACTATGCAAAGGCCTCTAGAGGCCCTTCTTACACTTACCACCTAACCTTCACTATTTTTCCAAAACATTTTACACTTTCTTAGGGCTTCAATAGACTCAAGCTTGGTCTCCTGGAGTAAGAGAATTGAGGGTTTTTTTTAATAACCAAATCCATTATTGAATCTAATTTGTTCTTGTTGTCCAATATCCTACGGTTCCTAGAAATCATATTCATCATTTGTTTTTTTTATTCCCACCATGAGGTGGGTTTGAGACACTCTATTTCCTTGAGTTTCTCTTTGTTAATAGATTGTAAATGGTATATTGCTACCCCAACTCTTTTTCTTCTTTTTCCGCTTCCTCTCTTTTTTCTTTTTGTGGCTTTCTACTTTCCTTCTTACGATATTTTTCTTTTGTGACATGCTCATCCTTTACCTCATCATACCTCCCCTCCTCTTCATGTTGGGAACCCTAATATCTAAGAGATGCACCTACAACAAAATGATCTTTATTTGGAGAGGATGGAAAATCCTCATCACGATCAAGAATGTTGCTCTCCACAATTGGTGATGGAACAAAGTATGGATTTTCTTCTGTAATTGCGGTTAATATGGATGGTTTAGAATTAAACAGGGGGATTCCAACTATTTTTGTAGTAGAAATATGTTCTACATGAGAGAGAAGTTCATACATGTTTTTGTTAGGGATGGTTATAGTTCCTTTTGAACCATTTGAGGAGTTACCTTTGGTGTTGTTTTCCTGGACATTGGATGAGCATGCCAAGGGTGGTTACCCTAGGTCTCATCTATATCCAAAGGGATGAGTAGCTACAATCGAAGATGGTACCTACTTAGGATATGTAATGTTTTTTATTTTCTTATTGTTATCCTTTTTTTTTTAAACTTATTTCCATTGATCCTCCTTTCCTCAAGGTTCTTTATCTATTGTTGAATTCTTTCAGAATTTTTTTAACAAAATGCTCATATTCGTGACATTGCTTACACTTAAAAGGGAGTTTCTCATAGTCCACTAGTTGAATATGTTTCCAATCATCTAGTGTTAGTTGAATCACTTCTAGAAAATTCTTTTCCAAGTCAACTTCAACACATATACATGCACATGCAATCATTACATTTCTTGGTTTTATCTTTGTCAATGTAGGTTCATAGTGTATTCCCAATACTCCTTAGAAAATCATCATTCCAACAATGAAGTGGGATATGAGGTAATCTTACCCAAACTAGAACTACAAAGGGGATGCCATTTTTCGAGTTGAATTCTAGAGTCCATTTTTTCTAATATATCCCTTTGGATCCATATAAATATGTGCCATTTCTAAATATGAGATCCCTATCTTCCTTAGTTTCTAAGAAGAAGGAATAAAAACATCTGTTGCAGAAATAATGAGAGAGTTTTCTTTTGATTGAACCTAACCAACTCTTATGTATCCAAATCACCATGGCCCTAGGAGAGGGCCAAACACTAGTGAATTGAACTACCACAACCATGCCCTTAAGCTTCAGGGCCATTTGATGGGCATTAGGTAGAGGGAGAGGAACCTTCAAGATCACTTCCAACCTTTTAACAAATTGAGAAGGAGGTATATTAATCGATTTTCTCAAAGAAGAGACCAACACGTAGAATGCATTGATGTTAGAAATACGAGGATGAGGGGGGTGGGGGGGGAGGCTATCCCCTCCTAAATTTGATTCCATGAAAACACAAGGGTGTCCAATTATCCAGGGTTTCATATAGAGAGCATGTGACATATTCACAAATATTGAAAAAATTGAAGGACATGAGGGTGGGATTTGATCCCTTACGTGTTCACAGGTAAAAAATTCCTACTAACAATGATTTTAGAGATCAATTTATATACCAGGTTACACAAAAATATGGGCTTGTACTCATCAAAAGTGGTAGGGCCCTGACCCTTGGTATTAAGGGCTATGAAAGTGGAGTTGATGGATCCAAGAACCCTTCCCAAAATTCTATACTACTCAACCATTCATAGAAGGTCATCCACTACTAGGGAAAAAAACTTATATAGATTTCTACTGTCCAACCATTAGACCTAGGGATTTGCGGTCTTTTAAAAGAGTTTAAATTTGATTTGATCTCATATTTTGTCATCTTTGCCTCCAAATCCGAATTCATTTCATTACTAATAAGCCTTGGAGACAATCTAATACTTTCCATGGCTTCTCGAATATTCATTGAAATTGGATCTCTAAATGAATTTTTGAAATGCTACTTACCCACCTCAACTGTTCAAATGTCTTAACCTTAAAACCATTTGGCTTGCTGATTTCCCAAATTGAGTTTACATTCCTTCTATGGATTTCAAATCTATGAAAAAACTTTGTATTTATGTCCCCTTCAGAAAGCTAAATGGCTCTACTTTTGAGCCTCCGTTCAATTTCCTCTTTGTCAAGTAATTCTTTCTTTTCACCTTCAAGCTCTTCGAGGGTACAAGAGTCTTCCTCTGAGAAAACTCTAGCCTTGTTGTTACCAAAAATATTTTAGATGCCTTCTTCCACCTCTTTAAGATCCTTTTGACCTTTTTAGCAATATTTCAATCCCACTCTAAAGTTTTTCTTTTTACCCTTTTTAAATTGTCAGTACAGTGCTTCATCATTGAATCTTCACTATTGCTATTGAAATCTCTCCAAGCCATGAAAACCAATACTCTAAAATCCTCCTCAGTGAACTAGGAACAATTAAACTTGTAAGGAGTAGGGGGATTCTTACTTTCCAATTCAATTTTCAACAAAATAGGTAACTGGTTAGGTAAGCCTCCATGACCCACCCAAGATTTTACTCTAATTGAATCTAACAACAATTGATCAAGTATGAAAAATTTGTCTAGCGTTTTAGAAATTCCACTTTTGCCTCTTCTGTCATTTTTTCATGTAAAAACTATTTTTATAGGTTTCACATCCTTTTGATCTTTAAAGAAATGACAATTTTTTTTTACCAAAATATCGCTGTAGTTAAAGCGCCCCAAATCTCTCTTCAATGGATAGTTAAGATCACCTCCAAGGATGACAATATATTTATTCAAAATGCCAGAATCTACAATCCCTTCCCCAATTCTCCAAGCCCTTCCCCGAAGGGGTTTTTATGTCCATAAGGCCCATCCTCCCTTACTAGGAACAAAAATTTCATCGTTCTATGTCAGGGTACATTCTTTACTCAACCAACTCCGATTAGTGAACCTGTTTGATCCTTCCTAATTTCTCTCATATCTCTATACAAATGGTTTGACTTAGTAGTAGAGTAACACCATGGTAAGGCATAAGTCATCGGTTCAAGTCTGGTAAAGGGCTCACGTTTCCTACGAAGAAAGAAGGTCTAGGTTTCTATTTCTCATCATATGATATAAATCTTCTCAAGAGGAAAACAAATATGACTTGGTTGATTTCCATCCTGGTCATGATACATATCATAACTCAGACATCCATTTCGAATGCATATCCCATTTTTCCACAACAGGGTTATGAAAATCCCTGAGAAAGGGCAGTACAAGAATATTAACCTGTTGTCCATCGACTACACCTTTCGGCCTGATCTTAGGCCTCGAATCACCCTCCATGGATGAACATTACTATTGTAGATGTACGGGGACAAGTTTTGTGTTGGTCTTCTGCCAGTGTGTGTGGATTCAAAGGTAGAAGGAGAGGTACACCATTTGTTGCCTAGACTGCAGGGCCAAGGGATAGTCTCAACTAGACAGTTTCTATGGGGCGTAGGCCTCCCAAAAGGTAACTGATCCAGGTGGATATCGGTGACCACCCACTTTTTCCAACTTTCTCAAAACAATTTTCTGGCAATTTTGGCAATTTACTATTTTTAGCAGTTTTAACTTCCAGGGCCATTTTGAGGGCTTAAATGAAGGTTTTTCGGGATTGAGCTTCTCAACGATAATCGTAGGAATGATTGAACCCCCAAAATGAATCTCCTCAATGATACCTCTCCAACGGGCTATCTTGCGCCTAAAACGAAGATCGTATGAAAAAGTTACGACCCCAGGAAGTTGATGTACTAACTTACCAAAACGAGGCCCACATGACTTTTGGTGCTTCATCTCCTAGGGTTAGGTTTTTGGATGTCTAGGGATTTTGACATTCCCGTTTATTGTAAAAATTCCTTCAGATCCTCATTGTAATCATCTTCTTGTGAATGAGCACAACCATCACATCTCTTCTCAAAGATAAGCTGCCACCATTCCAACAAGCTTGTTTTCCGCTGCATTTTATAGTTTTAGCTTATTTCCTTATTGAATAGAAAACCCATTTTACTGTATCTTTGTTATTATGTGTTAAGCATATTTTAATAATTTGTATTCATTTCGTTTTATTCATTAAATCTGGATCAATGGTATCAGAGTGATCAACTCCTTGTCGTCTTAATGCATGTCCCCAACGAGGTCAGGGTACAAAGAATTGGGTCTCAAGCTTGTTTCTCTTGAGGACAAAAGCTCTCGCACGCCCAAGCGATCTCTCATGGCAGGAGAAAATAAAGATGATGGGACAAGAGATCCTTTCCAAATGTTTCTTGAGGAAGCCCTCACACAACAGAGGAACGAGATGATGGATAGCTTCGCGTGAATCCTTCGACAACTACCAACATGCGACACATCTTCCTCGAGTGGAGGTGTCGCCCCCTTTAAGGTACAAATCAACTTTGATATTCCTATATTTGAAGGTCATATAGACACAGATGTTGTAGATAAGTGGTTGAATCTACTAGAAGGGTATTTTTCTGTCCATAACTTTTCGAATAGAGAAAATATTACTTTTGCACTCCTCAAAGTCGTTCCCCATGTCAAAGATTGGTGGGAAACTTTATGTGAGAAAAAGGAAATAGATCAAACCTCATTATTTACAGTCATGACCACCTGGTAATCCTTCAGGGATGTTATTAAGGAACAATACTACCCTGCCAAAAGTTTTGACGACTTGTATACCAAATGGACCACACTGCATTTTACAGTTTTAGCTTATTTGCTTATTGAATAGAAAACTGATTTTACCGTATCTCTGCTATTATGTGTTAAGCATCTTTTAATATTTTGTATTCATTTCATTTTGCTCATAAAATCTGGATCAGTGGCATCAGAGTGTTCTGCTCCTTGTTGTCTTAATGCATGTCCCCAATGAGGTCAGGGTACAAAGAATTGGATCTCGAGCTTGTTTCTCTTGAGGACAAAATCTCTCGCACGCCCAAGCAACCTCTCATGGCAGGAGAAAAGAAATATGAAGGGACAGGAGATCCTTTCAAAATGTTGCTTGAGGAAGCCCTCACACAAAAAATGAACAAGATGATGGATAGTTTCGCGCAAATCCTTCGGCGACTACCAACAGGCGACACATCTTCCTCAAGTGGAGGTGTCGCCCCCTTCAAGGTACAAATCAACTTCGATATTCCTATATTTGAAGGTCATATAGATGCAGATGTTGTAGACAAGTGGTTGAATCTACTAGAAGGGTATTTTTCTGTCCATAACTTTTCGAATAGAGAAAAGATTACTTTTTCACTCCTCAAAGTCGTTCCCCCTATCAAATATTGGTGGGAAACTTTCTGCGAGGAAAAGGAAATAGAGGAACCCTCATTATTTACAGTCACGACCATCTAGGAATCCTTCAGGGATGCTATTAAGGAACAATACTACCCTGTCAAAAGTTATGATGACTTGTATACCAAAAGAACCACATTGCGGCAAGAAAGAGACCAATCGGTGCCAGAGTTCACAAATATTTTCCATACCTTGTGCACCAAGCTGGGTATCAAATATTCACAATGACATTTGGTGTTCAAGTATCGTGGTGCTCTGCATAGATACATTTAGACCAAAATGAAATTTCTGGACATCTCTTCCTTGGGCACGGCCTATTGATATGACATCAAAATCGAGTAGAAGCTCAAACAAAAGACACGAAAATTCGGGCTTGGGAACACCCCACAACAAAATCTAGGAAGGGGTGGCCCCAACCCACATAAAAAAGGACAGAGAAAAGATGGACAATATCAGGATAACAAGTCCAAGCCGTAAGCAAAGGACACCATAAAGACAAAGAAAGATATCGGGAAGTGGTGCGACTTCCATAAGAGCCCTTGGCATAATACTGTTGATTGCCGCTCAAAGCAGTCATTGGTGGCTGAAGTTTAAGCCTTTGAGTCAGATGCGGGTTCTGACTCTAATTCAGAACTAGAAAGGGGAAGACAGATCATTGATGCAAAACCCAGTGCCACCGTTGCTACCACCAAGCTCCAGCCTGGTGAACTAGACGAGCTAGAATAAGGTGAGTGCCTCTTCCATTCACAGATGTGGGTAAAAGGCACCCCGCTGCACTTCATCATTGATAGCGATAGCTAGAAGAACCTCATCTCAGCAAAGGTCGTCAAGCGGCTGACCCTGCCGACAACGCCGCACCCACAAACCTACACCATTGGATGGCTCCACCAAGGAAGTGATCTCTGCATCAACCAAGAGTGTTGACTATTGTATGACATCAAGCTTTTCAAAAACAAGGTATTGTGTGATGTTTCTCCTCTTGAAGTTTGTAATGTTATTTTGGGACAACCTTATTTATGGAAACATCATGCTGTTTATGAGTCTAGGCCTTGTAGTGTTATTATTATTTTGAACAGGATACCTGAGACAGTCCCTCCTAGTGTTATTTCCTTGATCTCTTCCAAGAAATGCAGGAAGGACATCTTTCAGACCCGAAAATTTGTCTTCTTTGTGATTCGCTCTTAGAGTGAGTGAAATATCATAGCCACATCCAACGCCTCCACGACCAATATCTCCACACAACAGAAGAAAGTGGATAAGGTCATGGAAGAATACTCATATATCTTATCCTCTCCTACCGGGGTACCTCTGCACTTCCAGGTCAAGCATCCCATCGATCTGACCCAGGTGCACTACTACCTAATGGGCCAGTCTACCGCCACTCTCTATTAGAAAACGAGGAGATCAAGAGGCAGATCCAAGAACGTATCCACAAGGGGCACATACGTTCCAACTCATCGCCTTGTGGGAGCCCAATCGTGCTGTTGCAGAAGAAAGATGGGACCTGGAGACTCTGGATTGATTACCGAGCCCTGAATAAAATCACATTCTGATACCGGTACCCGATTCCCGGAATCAATGACCTCCTTGATCAGTTCACGGGGGCCAAATACTTCAGTAAGATTGATCTGAATTCTAGCTACCACCAAGTCCCAATAGAACAAACAGATGTATGGAATACCGCCTTCAAGTCAAAAGAAGGTATTTTTGAATGGATGCTCATGCCCTTTGGTTTGACAAATGCTCCAACAACTTTTATGAGGATGATATCCTACAACCTTTCACCAATACTTTTGTAGTGGTGTATCTAGATGACATCCTCATCTACATCAATACTTGGGCGGAACACTTGCAACATATTCAACAGGTTCTACGCGATAGCACAAACTATATACAAACTTGGAAAAATTCTCCTTCGTCATGGACATGGTCCATTACTTAGGATACATCGTTGATCGGCATGGTGTGCATGTGGATCCAGCTACGATCTAGGTCATCCGTGACCGGCCAAACCCAACCACACTCACTGAACTTTGGAGCTTCTTGGGCCTTGCCAATTTCTATCGTAGGTTCGTGTTTGGATTCTCTCATATCACATGGGACCTCAACCAAGTAACTAGGGGTGGTGGTAAGGAAAAATTTGTGTGGGGCATGTCCCAACAACAAGCCTTCGATGACTTGAAGAAGAGTTTGTTCTCATCCCCAATACTTTCATTACCAGACCTACAACATCCCTTTGAGATGAGACAGATGCTTCAGACTATGTTGTGGGCTCCGTTCTCACTCAACACAACCACCCCATGGCATATCATAGTGAGACACTATCAGATGCTATCTGTAAGTACCCTACTTATAAAAAAGAAATGTACTTCATTGTGCAAGCCTGTCGCCAGTGGAGACATTACATTATTGGGAAGGAGACAATCATCCACACTGATCACAAGCCACTACAATGCATGTAGACCTAAGGGAAATTATAGAATGACCGCCATTAGAAGTGGTCCACATACTTACAATAGTTCCACCTCAACATCAAGTATAAAACAAGAAGTACCAATCGTGTTGTTGATTTTCTCAACCGACCTCCAGTCGCGGAACTCACCATGGTGCTAGACTCTTGCATCCACGAGACCTCTGGATGGTCCCACCTCTACGAGACAGACCCTGACTTCTCCACCACCTACTAAATATTGGGTGCCAACTCAATGGTCGCTAATTTCCATCTTCAAGATGGGTTGTTGTGTCGTCTGGGCCATCTTTGCATTCCATCAAGAGAGCGCGTGAAGCTAATTTGGGAAGCTCACTACAATCAGGTGGAAGGACACTTTGGCGTCGAAAAGACAGTGGAAGTACTGCAGAAACATTTCTACTGGCCGAAACTTCGACAGGATGTCGGCAAGTATATCAGGTTCTGCACCGCCTGCGCTATTGCCAAATCGACCACTAAGAAACAGAGCCTGTACACCCCTTTTCCTACTCCTGACAAGTCGTGGGAATCCATCTCAATGGACTACATGTCGGGCCTCCCATCCACCAAGAGGGGAAATGATTGTGTTTTTGTGGTTGTTGATCGCTTTTCTAAGATGGCGATTCTAGTCGCTTGCAAGAAGAACATCACAGCAGAAGCCACTGCCAAGCTCTTCTTTGAAAGAGTATGGGTACATTTTGGGATCCCACAAACCATTATTTTAGACCGTGACAATCGATTCCTTAGCACATTCTAGTCAAGCCTCTGCTCACTGTTGGATACCAAGATCACCAAATCCACTGTCTTCCACCCCTAGATAGATGGCCAAATTGAGGTCGTCAATCGAATGATCGTACATATCCCATGCATGTACAATTCAAAACACCCCCGCACATGGGATGAGGGTCTTCCCTATGTCCAACATAGCTATAACCGCGCCTTGCATAACTACAACCGATCCCTGCATAGCTCAACTGGCCACAACCCCTTTCAGGTGGGGTTGGGATTCCAACCATTAGGCCCCATGGATTTTGTACTACCCTTGGTGACCACCTCGACCGACTCGTCCCCTGCTCCACCAGAAGATGACAAAGCCACCCGGTTCATTGAGTGGATCCAAAACATCCGCCAACAAGTTTAGGATATTCTACAGAAGTCTAATGCCAAGTACAAGCAACACCATGATCAACATCGGGTGCCACATAAGTTCCAGGTGGGAGACAAAGTTTGGTTGCACTTGCAGAAAGAACACCTTACAGGGCCCCATTGGAAGCTTCATCCACTCTGTTATGGGTTGCACACCATCACCAAGGATGTGGGTGACAATGATCTTGAGCTCAACATTCCCCCTTTCCTTGGCCTGCACCCAGTCTTCAACGTGGCTCTCCTTCGACCATATTTCCCACCATTATTGGACACCTCAGAGATAACAGAGCAGTTGACACCAACAAAGCTCAACCATGACTGCATGCATCAGAAATCTAGTGATCATATTGTGGATGCAAATATTAAGGGCACTCGACAAAAAGGATCCAACTTTATCAAGTCGTCAAAGTAGGGCAGCTCCTGCACCAAGGCAAGAGGCTCACCCGGGGCCAAATTCAGCAGAAATTTCCTCCTCTGATGGGGGAACTCAACGCAATGGAGACCATTGCTTCCTAAGGAGGGAGGATTGATCCAGGTGGATATTAGTGGCCACCCACCTTTTCCAACTCGCTCAAAACAGTTTTCTGGCAATTTTGGCAATTTACTATTTTTAGCAGTTTTTAACTTCTGAGGCCATTTTGAGGGCCTAAATGAAGGTTTTTTGGGATCGATCTTATTAATCTTATCCAAAGGCTCTGATTGATCCCCCTAAATGAATCTCCTTGACGATACCTTTCTAATAGGATATCGTGCGCCTAAAACGAAGATCGTATGCAAAAGTTACGACCCCGGGAAGTTGATGTACTAACTTACCGAAACGAGGCCCACATGACTTTTGGTGCTTCATCTCCTAGGGTTAGGTATTTGGATGTCTAGGGTTTTTTACATTCCTTTTTATTGTAAAAAGGCCTTCAAAGCCTCATTGTAATCATCTTCTTGCGAATGAGCGCAGCCGTCACATCACTTTTTAGAGATAAGCCGCCACCATTCCAACAATCTTGTTTTCTGCTGCATTTTACAGTTTCAACTTATTTCCTTATTGAATAGAAAACCAGTTTCACTGTATCTTTGTTATTCTGTGTTAAGCATCTTTTAATAATTTGTATTCATTTCATTCTGCTTATAAAATTCGGATCAATAACGGAGGCGTGCAAAGATTTCCTCGGGCCGGACGAAAATCGACCCTCGGGTGCAAAGGCAGAAGGGAGCTTGATTGCAAGACCCACCTGTCGAGCAGGGATGAAAGTCGGCCTTAGTGATCCAATGGTGCCGATTTAGCTTTTTGAACTAACCACAAAATCTATACCTATAGATAAAATATTAGACAAAATTGCAACAAAGTTAGAGTTTCGTCCCTTTGGAGAGACCCTTAGCATTCAATGAGAAAAAATTCTAGTGTTTTAAGAAGAAAAAAGAAGACAAAAGCTATGCTTAATTGAAGCAAGTGTACATGATTTCTTGTAATATTGATTGCATTGAGAGTAGCTAGGTGCTTTACAGTCCAGTATGGAGGAGAAAGTTATGTAAGATATGCTAGAGTAGATAATCTTACATTAAACATTAAGAAAAATTAAAGTCCTCTAAATTAAAAAATATATAACAATAATAAAAATAAAATGACTCAATGAAAAAAAACAATTACACTCACAGTTACATATTACACACACATATAAGTATGTACATATATATATGACAACATATAAAATATGAATAAGTATGTATATATATATATATGACAACATATAAAATATGAAACCAACCTAGATCCATCTTAAACTCATATCAATAAAACATCTAGAAAAATCAAATATATTAATATGTGATTTTTTTTATTATCATTTAATATGAAAAATTAAGTTAAATAATAAAACATTTTCACTTTAATAAATTTCATCTATTTCATCTATGTAGATACTCGATAATCCCTCTTTAAAATAGATCTAAATTGATTATACACACTATTTTAAGAGCCTATCAATGGATCTAAATTGGTTGTACACTATACACACTAATCTAAGTTGGTTATACACTATACACACTATTTTTAGAGACTGTCATTTAGGGGCCACCCGTATCTCTCCAAAATTTAGGCATAGAATGATCATTTAAGAACAACTTTTGGGCCTTTCTCTGCTCCAAGGGTTTTACCAATGGTTAAGTGCTTCTCTCTTATTTCCCTTTTTACATTGATTTAATAAAATATATATAAATAAATTTAAATTTATTTTAATTTTGAAATTAATATTTCCAATAAAAAATTACAATTTTCTAATTTTGAATCATAAACTTAAAATAAATTTAAATTAATATTATAAAACTATAAATTCCAAATTAGGTAAACGAATATACACTTTTCGGGCAAAGGTCCCAAACTTTTTGTCTTTTGGATAGCTTGTTGAATTTGTGTGTTCTTACTTATAAATTTCAGGTTTGTAACCCGTTGACTATGTGTTTTTTTTTCTGTTTTTTCTTATAAATTACAGGTTCCCAGATACATGCTGCGTGGAGTTCATATATACATTTCATGTAAGTTCATCCATACATCTGCTATCATTATGCGTTTTTTAAGCTTACGAGGAACCAGCCATCATTATGAGTTGTTTAATCTGGTAACGATGTTTATGTTTATCCTGACAACTCATATGACGAAAATAGTAGGTCATAAGCATGATTTTGTCAAATTCAAAACGAGGTCATTATGCGTTGTTTAAGCTTACCAGGCACGATGTCATTGCTCGGATAAGCTTCCACGTGTACTTTGTGATAATGAAATATTCATCCGTCGCTTACTTTCAGCCTCTTGGTCCAACCAGCGGAGAACATGTTTTACACGCCTAAAGGCTCTGGATTTTATCTTTAACGCGTCAATTTTCAAGACACGGAAGCTCGGCGTAACCCTTCGGCGCTTTTAGGGCCATAAATTTGCTCAGTTTGTTTAAAAAATTGTTTGATTTGCCAGGTCTGGAGTTTTCGCTACCGGAATTGAGTAGTATGTTCTTGGTTTTGGGTTCGGCCCTTATCGATTCAGGTATGTGTTATTTCCTGTCACTTTACAGCATAGGCGGGATGTTCTGCATAATGTTTTTTGGGGTCACATATGTGGAATCGTCGTCAGTACCATGCTTCCTAGAGAGTGTCTGACTGGATTTGATTTTTTAGGCTTTTGCCTCCTACGCGAATCTTTTGAGGTTCATTCAAAAGATCTTTGGCGAATTTTCGCTGTTGTGCTCTTGAATTTCTGAAAATTTAATGGATTCGTTTTCTAAAATCCTGATCCGTCCAAGGCTGAAGGGTACGAGCCTTTAGGCTTTGTAATAGGAAATTGACCAATAGTTTGCAGGCGTTTAGATTTTGACACTGTAAATATTTGGAAGTCGGTCATATTTCCTTTCTATTGAGATATTTCCAGCGAGGTTTACGCGGCTATGGAATCTCCGGAACATTTAATGTAAGGATTTCACGCGTTTCTATGTAAAGGTTCTTTTGGCCAAAAATAAAGCTGTCTCAAGTTTCAACTTGAGTTTACTGAGGATTGCAAGCATTCAAAACTCCGTTAAAGTATTTAATGCAACCTTTTTGATGTGTGGATTTTCTCAATTTAGGTATTATCTTTAGGTTATCAATATGCACCGCGCAGCATGCTCTATACTCTATACTGCAGCATGTTCTATAATACAGCATGATGCTCTATAATACAGCATTTTCTATATCTAGGAATGTATACTGTTGGATCTAAAGATGTGACGGTATGTATCCCCGCATGCATATTGTTTGCTCTATCTTTAAGATCTCATAATTAAGAATGAACATTGTTTGCCCTATCTTTAAGATCTCAGAATTACTTAATGCATATTGTCTCTGAATGAATATTGTTTGCCCTATCTCTAAGATCTCAGAATTACTTAATGCATATTGTTTGCCCTATCTTTAATATCTCAGAATTACTTAATGCATATTGTTTGCCCTATCTTTAATATCTCAGAATTACGTAGCTGGTCATATTTCAGGAACATGTACGTTTCTTTATAAACGAGTCTCTGATGCTTCAATCTCTTCTGCTTTTCGATCTATCGTATCTTTTTCTGCCTACAAGAAATCCCGTAGAATTGCCTGCGACTTTTCTGTTCTTCAAAATTCCTATATACAATTTTCCCTAAACACAGCATTCTCCTTATTCTTTATATTTAATGCAGAAGAAGAAGAAGTATAAGTTTCGTATGTGGTAAGACCTTCGCCATTTCCCGTTAGATGACGGGATTTTTATGTAATTTCCGCTGATGGATTGTGTTTTACTGTTGTTTTAAAGGTTTTGACCATGAAGTTTGGGGAGAGATTTTCCGAGTATCTACACGGAGAGGACGAGCATTTTCTGGATAAATGTTCGCACCTCGAATACAAACGGTTGAAAAAGGTACTGAAAAAGTGCCGTGTTGGATACTTGCGTGACGGAACCGCATCGGACTTTGAAGGAGGGTTTTACTGTTCAGAAACGACGGAAAACGAAGACGTGATCTGCGGGAAAACAGCCGGAGGCATTTCCAAGTCAAGTGATTCATTCAGCACATGTTCTTCGGAAACTTGTGCAGGTGTTTAAATCTTATTAATGCCATCCAATTTTTGTTTATTTTGCAATACTAAATAGCATTTTGTGTTCCCGGATTCAAAGGTTTGATGTTCATTTTCAATACGGAGGAGGTTTGAAGTCACTGTACGCCTTTTTCTTGTTCTGTTAATTTCATAAAATTACAAGCGTTTTGTCTAAATACTAATCAAAATGGCTAGCTGGCGGGCAGAACGTTTCTAACTTTTCTTTTTCGAATGTATCCTCTTGCAGTCTGTGACAGAATTTTCTTCTACGAGCTTACAAAAGAAGTATCAAGTATAGTTGGTTGCTTCAGTTCCCGTGCCAGACGTTTGTTGGATCTGCATCTTGCGTCTGGTTTTCAAAGGTATCTGTGGCGTGTTAAACACTTCTTTGCTGATGATCACGAAGCAATGATTCGAGAAGGCCGGCATTTAGTCAACTATGTGGCCATGAATGCCATTGCGATTCGAAAGATTCTGAAAAAGTATGACAAGGTAAGTTCAAGGAAAATGGTGTTGTTCATGCTACAATCGTTTGTTTTCTTGGGGTTGGCAAAAAATTGATATGTTCGATGAATCACCACACTTCACATTCACATTAAAGTTCTATTACCTTTTCTAGCTTTAACAACCCTGCTGTCGCATGTAGCCCGTCCGGGCAGGTGGCCCCACGGAAGCCCTAAGAAAGCTCGGGAAAATAGAGAGGAAAAAAACCCAGACGCTCAGAGTCTAAAATACTATTTAGCTTCTTTTGACCCCAGCCCCTAATTCAACAGGACGGCTGGTTTAAACTTTTAACAACAACCGGTTAGGAAATTTGTGGAGACACCCGTCATCCGTCCGCTGCCACACATTTCTTATTTTATCTCGAGTTTCATATCATTTCCCTAAAAGCCCAGTCTTGTGCTTACTTTCAGCCGACAGAAAGGGGAGTTGACGGGATCAGCCGCTCCGTTTTTCCTGGGCGGCCTGCCACTCATCTATCTCCGAAAGCAATATGGAAGGAAGGGATCTCCATTAGATCTGGATGTAATATTCAACTATTTTGGGTTATAGACTTTTAATAATGTGGTGTCTTTTTTGAATGCAGGTACATAGCTCAGTCAATGGCCGGAACTTCAAGACAAAGTTACAGGCTAAACACATAGAGCTATTGAAGTCGCCTTGGTTAATTGAATTGATTGCGTTTCAGATCAACACAACAGATTCAGAGCATGGACATATTAGTGAGATTTTTCCTGAATGTTCATGCGACTTTACTGCCAATGATCCTTTTATTACATGCACATTACCTGATTCTGTGAAATTGGAGTTTAGCCTGACATGCCCTATCTGTCTGGTAAGTTCAAACTCTGCTGGCATTTTTAGTTGTTGGTCCTTCTCTAATAACAAGTACCTGCAGTTCCGAGAGAGTTTGCCTTTCTTATCTGGTAGGTTAAAGAGAGTGAAATGCAGTAAGCTGAGCCCCTTTCAAATATAATAACTTTTTTCTTTTCGGTTACTAGATTAGCATTAGGGACAGACATGGTGTTTTGTGTAATTTCATATTCTATGCATTGAGATGGTTCTTCTGATTGATGGTGGCTGTTACCATGGTCTTACGCATCCATTCCATTGGATATCTGCATAGTTATTGGGGAAAGACTGTGTACTGGTGCAGCATGTTTGGAAGTTAGGTTTGCCACTGTGGGTGTGACACTATCGATAAAAAACAAAAATACAAGGTAGGAATAGTTGATACTAAAATCCATTTGATTATATGGATTTCTCACCATGGCCGGTATGGACTTCCTAAGATAATGTTAATGCCCGTGCCTAATAAGAGTTACGTTTGAGCCCTATTGCTCTCCAGTTCAAAACCTAGAAAAATTTAATTCTTAAATTGATTTATCATTCTGCAGTTTGACTTGTGCAGCATCTTGGGTTTTTCCTGAATGTAAAAAATGTGGGTGTGCATACTTAGCAATCATTGTTAAAGCTTTTAGCATGGTTAAAGCTTTTAGGGTGTAGGGCAATGTGATGGAATATAATGTGATGGAGTATACTGTTAAGGCGCTCACTTATGTGATGCCACTGGTTAGAAACCCCAGCTTATATTGTATGTTTATAGGCATTATACATAATCACATTGGAAAATTGTGCCCAACCAATTGTTGATTCCGTCAAATCACAAAAAAAACTTAGCAACCATGATTATCTATTACATGATACTAAGGAGAGCTTCAAAATAAAATAAACATCATCAGCAGAGTTTGATATTCAATGCATAGAGGCGCTTCTTCCCCTTGTCAACTTGGTAAGTGTTCACTATGTTCCATTCAATGCATAGAGGCGCTTCTTCCCCTTGTCAACTTGGTAAGTGTTCACTATGTTCCGAATTTTATTGTCTTGCAGGATACAGTGTTTGATCCTGTTGCATTGGGATGTGGACATGTTTTCTGCAACAGTTGTGCGTGCACAGGGGCATCAATACCAACAATTGAAGGGCTGAAAGCGGCCAATCAACATGCCAGGTGCCCAATATGCAGACAGGTATTGCTTCAGCTATTTGCCTTTAGATTTTAAAGGAGTGCACTCCTGATGACTGCTGAGTTTGCTTTATCATTTTAATAAACAAGAGTCCAGATATTAGGTATTTACTTTGATCAATCTCTTGCAAGTTGAGTTATGGACATACGAAGTAGGGAAAAGCCATTAAATTCTGTTAGTGTAAATGCAGATGGGAGTTTATGCTGATTCTATTCATTTGCCTGAGTTGGGCTTGCTGGTGAAGAAAAGGTGCGATTACTCGTGCTGTTCTAATGGTCGTTATATGTTTTGAATAGTATACATATGAATATCCTTTTGAGATGGTTTAAATCAACAGGTGCAGGGGCTATTGGAAGGAAAGATTGCATACAGAACGGGCGGAGAGAGTGAAACAAGCAAAGGAACATTGGGATCTACAATCAAGATTTGTATTAGGCTTTTAGTGAAGAATGATTTGTGACATATGCCATTGTTTTTTATATGGAGAAATTGTAAGTCAAAGCATATTTTTTAATCATGAGGCAAAAGAATGTCAAGGTGAACGATTAATGGTTTCCGTAGCTAAAACGTTTCATGATGTTTGCATGTATCAATGCTGGAAACTAACAGCGACTAAAAGAAAGATCTTCACTGTGAGAGTAAAATCAAGACTCAATCAATCTCAAATCAAAATATAGAATCCATGTAAAATATAGAACACAATTATATTATATTTTTAAGAGCACGAGATAATAATATTAACGTCGGTGCCTTGGCCGTTTCCCGAGCGAAAAACCCTAATTGTCCGTAAAGCTTACAGACGAGTAGTAAGACTAGAGACATTGGAGCTGAGTTATACTGGGAGACATCTTTGCTACGATAATGTCTATCAACTTCGAAACCTCACCTTGGAACATGAATGAATGAATGGGCATCTCGACTTGGAATATGGGAACATGAATGTATGGGCATGCAAGACTTTGATTTGAAAAAAAAAAAAAAAAAACCAGACTTTGCTTCCTGGGAATGCTATAATGTACTATAATGTACTGGTCTTGTGCGGTCACCTTCGGGTGTTTCAAAACTAAGGGATCCCCGATGCCGAGCCACTATTGGTAGAGGGGGAGAGAAGGGAAATGGAGGCGGGTCCTTTTTACCCGTGTTTTTCGGGCAGGCGTCTTTATTTTGCTTCTTTGAAAAATAAAAATTATATAATATTTTGATTTTTTTTTTTAAATTATATAATAGATCTCAATGGATTTGATTTTTCTTATATGTAAAATTAATATAGATTTTACTTTTTAATATATATATATATATATATATATGTCAATTTTATGTTGAATATGAAAATGTTGAATACGAAAGGAATTACACATTTCTCATATTAAACATCATTCAAATGTTTTAATTAAATGTCTTTTTACTTTTAATTGTTATATATATTTTAATTGTTATATATATTTTAAGTGAATTAGTTAGTTAATATTGAAATATTTTATTTATGGTTGACAATAAAATAATTTTTTGTTATTAATATTTTTTTTAAATGTTATGTCAATTCCATGTTAGGCATTGGATAAATTACAATCTTCTTTGTATTGGGATTTAGAAATCACTTATGGATAAACAAGATCTCTCTCTATATAACTTAAAATGAACATTGACATATTTATTTTGTTATAAATATTTTTTCAATGTTGTGTGGATGTCAACTCCATGTTGAGTACGCAATGAATTACACATCTCCTTCATAGACACTTGTATAAAGTGTTCTTGTTTTGTTTTGTTTTGTAAGTAAGTTTTCTATAAAAATCCTTTCAGAGTAAAAAATTTACAATATCGACTGTTTATCCTAGACTGTAATTACTGAATTGCCCCATGGGGAAATCAATTCAACCAGCCTCCTGGTTTCCAACCCCGTGTTTCAAAAACCAGTCATAAGACATCATTAAGCATCTGGAGTGTAATCGCCCCAAGGGGAAATCGATTCACCCGTATTACTATACCCTCTAAGACTGATATAAGACAAACATGACAAAATATAACTAAAAGTGACAAGTGGAAAAATAGCTCAAAACAACCAACAGGCCATGCAGATGGACACCTGTGCTGCTCAAGTTGTGGGCTTGTAACGTGGCGCCGAGCCCAGGTGAGATGCCTTGAGCGCTGGATCGGTGTCTGGAGCTGCATCCTCCATTGGAGACCTGTGCAGAGCTTGGACCAATATCAGATGTTTGTCCCCTGGTGCAGTCATTGTCGCTTCTAAGGGCTGGCACGATTCGTGCAACGCTGAGAGAAACCGCAGTATTTGTGTTCCCTTCCCGTCCAAGACTTCCAATTGAAACCCCAATTCGTCCACTTCTTTACACACTTCAAACACCAGGCCTTGCAGAATTGCAAGGCCATCTTGTACCTTTGTGCAAGTAGCACAATCTGAGCAAGAGTGAGGTTGCTCCTGATGTTTTCCATGGCCGTCGGTGAAGCCTTCGCGTGGAGAATGGACTGGTGGCAATTGCATTGGTGAAGGCGCAGGCACAAAGTGTTCAGGAGAATTGGGAGGGGTGATCGGGGTGGGATACGAAGAGGAGGCCAGGTCTGGTATTGGCCCTGGGTTGAAGCCTAGTGAGTTCCCCAGGAGGTCGAACCATTCGATTCTGCATGCATAGGGTGAGGAGAGAGGCGGGAGACCACTGAGACTATAGGAAGACTGCTTCGAAGAGGCTGGCGAGGAGGGTGATGAACTATGCGAGGGTGCAGGGGCAGGCAAAGGTCGAATTTCCACACGCAATCGGTTTTGTTGCCAAGCCGAACCACGTTTGGACTTCCCTCGTAGTCTCAGCATGGATGGAGCAGAGAAGTGATGAGCAAGCACAAGGAAAAAGAGAGGAGATCTGAAGAGCACTAGAGGAAGGCGCAATTCGTAGGAAGGCGCTGACAAAGCGAAATGGAGATGGAGACGAAGCTGGTGAGCCTCATGGTTTGAATATCCCCGAGAAGGAAGGATGCACACGTGTAGATGTGACCAGAGTAATGGCAGATCCATCGAATGGATTAGAAGCCAGAGTAGAGCGCACTAGGATTAATGGTGCTCTAGTAGCAATGAATAGGCTTTAAGTTCATGATGTTGGAGGTAGGGAGAGGCATGTGCCTGTCACATGGTTGTTGCTTCGTTGGCATTCGTCGTTCCCATCCTTGTGACACCTGTCCTGCACTAACACCCCATCCAAGGTATAAATTGGTTTTTCTCAATTGTTATATATATATATATATATATATATATTACTTAAGGTGGAAATTGAAATATATTACTTATGATTGACATTGAATTTTTTTTTGTTATTAATATTTTTTTTAATTGTCATGTGCCAACTCCATGTTAGACATTAAAACAATTACACATCTCCCTCATAATGGGATGAAGAAAATACTTATTTACAAAATAAAAATTTATCTACTTTCAACTACTTTCAATATCCACCTTAACTAAAATATTTTTAGATCAACTTTATATATATATATATATATATATATATATATATATATATATATATATATATGATCTAAAAATATTTTAGTTAAGGTGGATATTTAAATATTTTATTTATGGTTGACATTCAAATATTTATTTTTCTATTAATATTTATTTTAAATGCTAAGTATCAACTCCATATTGAGCATGGAAGGAATTACACGTCTCCCCCATATTGCAAAAATTCCACACAACAAATCTTGGTGACTAATATGGCTCCATGCTTTTATTTATCTTTGGACTATTCACATGTTACATTATAGATTTGTGGTTAAAATATGATGTTTATATGTTTTTGTTTTGACATTTACACTTTGAAATTAGGCTTTCCAATAAAATTGTCATATTTTAATTTACTTTATCTTTAACATTGTTTTAGCAAATTCACCATGTCAATGTCATGAGGACATCGTTTTAATGATGTCCCTAAATATTGTTAAATTAACGAGGATCTGCCACTTCATATTGATTGGACTTGGGCAATTTGACGTTAAGATAATCAAAGCGACATACGGTCGATGATATATTGTCGTCTAGGTGATAGAAACGATGTCCATGCATTGATAGATTGATGTTTAGAGTGAATTTTGTTGTGTGATCCCCATCCCATAGCTCTTCAATTTTTCCCTTTGAAAAACACTATCAATGATGCAAAGAAGTTTTGCTTGTAGTATCAACTTTGACCTTCACAATGATGATGATTCATAATCGTAATAGGTCGACAAAGTTGTCTATTTGTGAACAATGTTGAGCTATACAACCGTGAATTGTCATCATTGTCAGGGTTGAAGTCGACATCATAGGTAACACTATTCCAGACCATTGGTACATACATTTTCAAAGGGAAACACACAAAAATATGAGATGGGGATCACAAACAAAACACATAGGGAAATAAGTATAAATTACCTTGGGTACTTATGAGAGAACTCTTCATCACATTTGGCCTTTGTTTTTATTTCAAGCAAAAATTGAATGTCAAATGCATTTCAATCACTTATATTGTCATTTTTGGTCATTTTACTATGCGCATCTATAAATATATATAACTTAAGACAATATATTTTAGTAGAAGAATCAATCCATTCATCTCATCTCAATAAATCTTAGTAGAAGTAGAAAGGCAATATTATCTTAAAGGATGAGCCATTAATGTCAATATCATTCTTACCTATCTTATAAGACCAAAATTCATCATATTTTTGACACTCTAGTATATAAAATAATTGTAGGTAAATTTAACATTAGGGACTATAGTATCATGAATTAACCATATTGATGTGCATAATCATTGTTATCACTAGAAAATGTGTGATTACTTTTGCATTTTACGAAGCATTCTTTTATCAACAAGCACAATGGATTGGGGTATTTACCCTTCTGAGATTAGTGATATTTACAGGTCATGAGTAGAATCTTGAAATACACATTTAGGTTTGATCTTAGCCTAGGAATCACTGATGGTTGATGAAAATAGTAGATTTATAGCATGGATGAGAGTGATAAATCATTGAAGACCCTATTCATATGAAAAATTAGGGACTTGCTACATATTTGGGGGGTTAATGTGGATCCTTTGACATGTTTCACAAGCAAGCTTGCACTCACCTACAGGAGCATCGACCTCCTTTGGAGGAGGTTATCATGAGGTGCCATGTGGCTTTAAATAAACTTTTACAATGTTAAAAAATCTACTTTAGAGGAGCACCTAGTATTGGAGTTAGATTGTTGACCCAAGTGTACCCCTAAAATCCTTCATTTTAAATAATTTAAATAGGTTAACAATATTTAAAGATTCTAATACATTTATTAGAGATTAATACAATAAATTCACAAGAAGTATGTACAACTTATAGTTACATCTTAAATGATGCTTAGACACCTAAAAATCAACCTTTAAATGATTGCATAAAACAATTTATAAAGAAAGAGTGAAACAATGGTATACAAACTAGTGGTAAAGTGTGTTACACAAGGCAACACAGAAAGGCTAAAGTAAAATGTTAGTAGATAAATCAGACGATAACAATTACACGAAGACAAATACATATAATGGCTAATCTCAATCAATATTTATACTGTAATAATTCAAACATGGTCAAATTACAGTTTATTCAAAATATAGTCTATCAATAATTCTTTCTCTGTATTTATTGTTCTCATTACACATGCTATAATATGATTTTCTTCACACTTCTCAAACATGCTGTTATCTCTCCAGGAAACTCTCCTAGGCTGTAAGTCGGAGATGCCTGGTAACTAACTCTTTTTTGGGAAATGTTTTCTCAATATTTGATATGGTTTTTGGGTCAAGATGAATATCTAAGTACTTGACTGTTTTCAAGACTGT
>ML778782.1:673928-691299 GCA_009831015.1 Picea engelmannii | reverse complement strand
GGCTATTGGAAGGAAAGATTGCATACAGAACGGGCGGAGAGAGTGAAACAAGCAAAGGAACATTGGGATCTACAATCAAGATTTGTATTAGGCTTTTAGTGAAGAATGATTTGTGACATATGCCATTGTTTTTTATATGGAGATTGTTTTTTATATGGAGAAATTGTAAGTCAAAGCATATTTTTTAATCACGATGCAAAAGAATGTCAAGGTGAACGATTAATGGTTTCCGTAGCTAAAACGTTTCATGATGTTTGCATGTATCAATGCTGGAAACTAACTGCGACTAAAAGAAAGATCTTCACTGTGAGAGTAAAATCAAGACTCAATCAATCTTAAATCAAAATATAGAATCCATGTAAAATATAGAACACAATTATCTTATATTTTTAAGAGCACAAGATAATAATATTAACCTCGGTGCCTTGGCCGTTTCCCGAGAGAAAAGCCCCAATTGTCCGTAAAGCTTACAGACGAGTGGTAAGACTAGAGACATTGGAGCTGAGTTATAGTGGGAGACATCTTTGCTACGATAATGTCTATCAACTTCGAAACCTCACCTTGGAACATGAATGAATGGGCATCTCGACTTGGTATATGGGAACATGAATGTGTGGGCATGCAAGACTTAGATTTAAAAAAAAAAAAAAAACACTTTGCTTTTTAAATTTTTTTTATATAACATTTTGATTAAAAATAAAATAAAATTATATAATATATTTCAAGGGATTTGATTTTATGTCAATTTAATCCTATTTTTAATATATATGTCAATTTTATGTTGAATATGAAAAGAATTGCACATTTCTCATATGAAACATCATTAAAATGTTTTAATTAAATGTTTTTTTACTTTTAATGGTTATATATATATATATATATAAAATAAGTGAGTTAGTTAGTTGATATTGAAATATTTTATTTATGGTTGACAATAAAATAATTTTTTGTTATTAATATTTCTTTTAAATGTTATGTCAATTCCATTTTAGATATTGAATGAATTACACATCTTCCTTGTATTGGGATAAACAAGATATCTATATATATAACATAAAATGAACATTGACATATTTATTTTGTCACATCTCCCTCATATACACTTGTATAAAGTGTTTTTTTTTTTTTTTTTTGTAAGTAAGTTTTCTATAAAAATCCTTTCAGAGTACAAAATTTACAGTATCAACTATCGACTGTTTATCCTAGCCTGTAATTACTGAATTGCCCCATGTGGAAACCAATTTAGCTAGCCTCTCGGTTTCAAAACTCGTGTTTCAAAAACCAATCATAAGACATCATTAAGCATGTGGAGTGGAATCGCCCCAAGGGGAAACCGATTCACCCGTATTACTATACCTTCTAAGACTAATATAAGACAAACATGACAAAATATAACTAAAAGTGACAAGTGGCAAAATAGACTCAAAACAACCAACAAGCCATGGAGATGGACACCTGTGTTGCTCAAGTTGTGGGCTTGTAGCGTGGCGTCAAGCCCAGGTGAGATGCCTTGAGCATTGGATCCGTGTCTGGAGCTGCATCATCCACTGGAGACCTATGTGGAGCTTGGACTAGTATCAGATGTTCGTCCCATGGTGCAGTCGTTGTCACTTCCGAGGAGTGAAATCGTGCAACGCTGAGAGAAACCGTAGTATTTGTGTTCCCTTCCCATCCAAGACTTCCAATCGAAACCACAAGTTGTCCACTTCTTTATGCACTTCAAACACTAGGCCTTGTAGAATTGCAAGGCCATCTTGTACCTTTGTGCAAGTAGCACATTCTAAGCAAGAGTGAGGCTGCTCCTGATGTTTTCCATGGCCGCTGGTGAAGCCTTCATGTGGAGAATGGACTGGTGGCAATTGCATTGGCAAAGGCGTAGGTGCAGAGTGTTCAGGAGAATTGGGAGGGGCGATCGGGGTGGGATACGAAGAGGAGGCCAGGTCTAGTATTGGCCCTGGGTTGAAGCCTAGTGAGTTCCCCAGGAGGTCGAACCATTCAATTTTGCATGCATAGGGTGAGGAGAGAGGTGGGAGACCACTGAGACTATGGGTGGATTGCTCCGAAGAGGCTGGCGAGGAGGGTGATAAACTATGTGAGGGTGTAGGGGAAGGTGGAGGTCGAATTTCCACACGCGACCGGTTTTGTTGCCAAGTCGAACCACGTTTGGAATTCCCTCGTAGTCTCGTCATGGATGGAGCAGAGCAGTGATGAGCGAGCATAAGGAAAAGGCGAGGAGAGCCGAAGTGCACTAGAGGAAGGCACAATTCATAGGAAGGCGCTAATAGAGTGAAATGGATATGGAGACGAAGTTGGTGAGCCTCATGGTTTGAATATCATCGAGAAGGGAGGAGGCACACGTGCAGAGGTGACCAGAGTAATGGTGGATCCATCGAATGGACCGGAGGCCAGAGCAGAGCGCACTAGGATTAATGGCGCTCTGGTAGCAATGAATAGGCTTTAAGTTCATAGTGTTGGAGGTAGGGAGGGGCATGCGCCTATCACGTGGCTGTTGCCTCGTTGGCATTTTTCGTTTCCATCCTTGCGGCACCTTTCATGCACTAACACCCCATCCGAGGTATAAAGTGGGTTTTTTCAATTGCTATATATATATATATATATATATATATATATATATATATATATATATATATATAAAGTTGATCTAAAAATATTTGGATATTGAAATATTTTATTTATGGTTGACATTCAAATATTTATTTTTCTATTAATATTTATTTTAAATGCCAAGTATCAACTCCATATTGAGCATGGGAGGAATTACACGTCTCCCCCATACTGCAAAAATCCCATGCAACAAATCTCGGTGACTAATATGGCTCCATGATTTTATTTATCTTTGGACTATTCACATTTTACATTATAGATTTGTGGTTAAAATATGATGTTTATATGTTGTTTTGACATTTACACTTTGAAATTAGGCTTTCCAATAAAATTGTCATATTTTAATTTACTTTATCTTTAACATTGTTTTAGAAACTTCACCATGTCAATGTCATGAGGACATCATTTTAATGATTTCCCTAAATATCGTTAAATTAACGAGGATCTGCCACTTCATATTGATTGGACTTGGGCAATTTGACGTTAAGACAATCAAAGTGACACATGGTCGATGATATATTGTCGTCTAGGCGATAGAAACGATGTCCATACATTGATAGATTGACGTTTAGAGTGAATTTTGTTGTGTGATCCCCATCCCATAGCTCTTCAATTTTTCCCTTTGAAAAACACTATCAATGATGCAAAGAAGTTTTGCTTGTAGTATCAACTTTGACCTTGACAATGATGATGATTCATAATCGTAGTAGGTTGACAAAGTTGTCTATTTGTGAACAATGTTGAGCTATACAACCGTGAATTGTCATCATTGTTAGGGTTGAAGTCGAGATCGTAGGTAACACTATTCCAGATCGTTGGTACATACATTTTCAAAGGGGAACACACAAAACTATGAGATGGGGATCACAAACAAAACACGTAGGGAAATAAGTATAAATTACCTTGGGTACTTATGAGAGAACTCTTCATCACATTTGTCCTTTGTTTTATTTCAAGAAAAAATCGAATGTCAAATGCATTTCAATCACTTATATTGTCATTTTTAGTCATTTTACTATGCGCATCTATAAATACATATAACATAAGACAATATATTTTAGTAGAAGACTCAATCCATTCATCTCATCTCAATAAATCTTAGTAATCTTAGTAGAAGTAGAAAGACAATATTATCTTAAAGGATTAGCCATTAATGTCAATATCATTCTTACCTGTCTTATAAGACCAAAATTCATCATATTTTTGACACACTAGTATATAAAATATTTGTAGGTAAATTTAACATTAGGGACTATAGTATCATGGATTAACCATATTGATGTGTATAATCATTGTTATCACTAGAAAATGCATGATTACTTTTGCATTTTCTGAAGCATTCTTTTATCAACACATACAATGGATGGGGTATTAACCCTTTTGAGATTAGTGATATTTACAGGTCATGAGTAGAATCTTGAAATACACATTGAGGTTTGATCTTAGCCTAGGAATCACTCATGGTTGATGAAAGTAGTAGATTTCTAGCATGGATGAGAGTGATAAATCATTGAAGACCCTATTCATATGAAAACTTAGGGACTTGCTACATATTTGGAGGGTTAATGTGGATCCTTTGACATGTTTCACAAGCAAGCTTGCACTCACCTAGAGGAGCATCGACTTCCTTTGGAGGAGGTTATCATGAGGTGCCATGTGGCTTTAAATAAACTTTTACAAGGTTAAAACACCTACTTTAGAGGATCACCCAGTATTGGAGTTGGATTGTTGACCCAAGTGTACCCCTAAAATCCTTCATTTTAAATAATTTGAATAGGTTAACAATATTTAAAGATTCTAATACATTCATTAGAGATTAATACAATAAATTCACTAGAAGTATGTACAACTTATAGTTAAATCTTAAATGATGCTTAGACACTTGAAAATCAACCTTTAAATGATTGCATAAAACAATTTATTGTTAGGGACCTAACTCCTTACGTAGGTAGAACAATGTATTCTGATGTAATAAAGGTCAATATTAATAAGGCCTTGCAATAAGGTAGAATAAATCAAATGTAAGAAGACCTAATAGAATCTTCCGCTTCTAGAAGGATCTTCCTCTAGATGGTTCTCTTGATAGACATATTTAGTATAAATAAGAGTCGAGGGTATGTGAACCCTAGCTCAATGGATATTATTGTAATAGAGCTCTGCTCGACTGGAGGTTGCCCCCTCGAAGAGGCCCATGAACATTGCTCTCAGTAATCAAAGTGCTCTTTCTGGTGTTATTATGTTATCATTTAAATATTATTGTGGTGTTATTCTAGTTATATTGTTGTTCATCTGCCACTTCTAGCATTTTATTTCTGTTCTGTATACTTTTTATATCTGAATATTACAAGTGGTATCAGAGTACTTTCCTTGGCAGAAAATTGTGGGTTAATTTTTTTCAGGGTAGAGACGTATTCTGGAGTCTTTAAGCCACAAAGATCCGTCGTTACACGCATAAACCTGTAGTTGAGGGATTCATACATGCAGGAAATACAAGTGGTTCGTAAGTGCACATATGTTGGCCACGCTTGTAACCCCTGTTGGTACCCCTTCGAGTGGTAGCACATCAGACAAAACCTATGTACGGATCGACCTAGATTTCCTGAAGCCCTCTATAGATAAACCGATCAGCCACCTGACTACTATAGTGCCACCGAGAACAACACTCAGGAAGATACTCTCTAGTACTTGGCTAGTCGGGTAGTACGACTAAGGGAACAATATATCCTCCTTAGTTAGTGCCCTGAGATATTGGGCCGAGTACTACTGTTGGACCCCACATGTATATCATAGAGCTATAGCATAGGACAAACCCTTGTTTGTAGAACCCTTGAATACCTAACCCTTGGGGATGGAAACAATTTTTTTTTTTTTAAAACAAACAAGATCTATTGCCGCACAACTGTGTTTGGGTTGCCAAATCACTACACATTTCTTTTTGGTTAAGAATTTGGGCATTTCATCACTGCAATATTCTTCAGACTGGAGTATAACTCCGTAGGTGTAAAATTTTTTTTTTGGAAATTTTTGCACCATTATTTGAGACCTATTCCATTGGATTTATCTCTTCGCCCTTATCACATTCATACATATCATTTTTCAACAATTTTTTTGACCCCACCCGCCCCGTTTTGGTTCCCTCGTCATCATGGCCCATACCCGTAGCCAAGACTTGGAAGCTCTCTTCAATACCTTGCAATCTAATTTCATAGAGACCCAACAAGAAGTGAAACAACTCAGTGCCCATGTTGCCGCCATCAATACAACCATGTAGTCCTCCATTGCTGCCTCAATCGAGGAACTCAAATAAGACATGACTACCCAACTTGAATCTGTCATTTCGATGATCTGCACCAAGATTCATATCCCTATAGATAACCCTTTATCTGACCCACCCCCACATACTGAAGCTGGAACTTCCTCTCATTTCCATAATTTTCAGCACCATCACTTTCAGCGTGACCTACACCTTCCGTGGGTGGATGTGACCAAATTTGATGGCTCAGATCCCACTAGTTGGGTAACCCAAATGGAACATTATTTCTCTTTATACAACATTACAGATGAATTGACCAAGCTCCGATATGGTGTTCTCCATCTAGATCAAGAACGTTGGCAATGGTGGCAAAGGAGAAAAAATTCCCGTCAAGGGTATATTGCTTGGACACACTTTGTGGCAGAGCTTTATGAATTCTTTGACACTGACACCAACCATTTAGGATGTTTGACAAAGTTGAAACAATTAGGAATAGTGGAAGACTTTATAGTTTCTTTTGAGCGCCTGGCTTTTCAGAAAGAGGGCATGTCTGATGCCTTTTTCCAAGAATGTTTTATCAGTGGCCTCAAGGATGAGATTTGTGCCCATGTCCTCATGGCTCAGCCTCAGATTTGGGTGGAGGCTACTAAAAGAGCTAAAGAAGCACAATAAGTTGTATCTTCTCAAAACCGGAAACCCCCCTTTATTCTTCGCACTAAACCAATAAATCCCACTACTCCCTTTGCTCCACTAAAGATCCAAAAATTGACCAGAGTTGAAATGGATGAACGCCAACTCAAAGGCCTTTTTTATAATTGTGATGACAAATATTTTCTGGGCCACAAGTGTAAGGAACGAAATATTTTTATGGCCATCTCAGAGGATGTTTCGGAAGAGGATGTTGAAACTCCTCTTGTGTCCGAGTCACCTAAAACCATGGACATAACCCCTCCCTCAGACCCTCCCGAAGTAGAACCAATCATTTCCCTAAATGCTCTCACTAGTTTCTCTGCTCCCTAAACCCTCAAGCTAATTGGTTACATCAAGCATAGGAAGGTCATCATTCTGGTTGATAGTAGCAGCACCCATAATTTTATTCATCTCTGCATTGCCCAAGAAACTCATTGTTATATCCATACCGTCAATAATTTCCAAATCATGATTGCCAATGGTGGCTCCATAAAATGTGGAGGGAGTTATGAAAATGTGTGTCTCCAAATTGGTGACTACCACCTGAAATCTCATATGCTTTCTATCAACATGGGTGGTTGTGACATTGTGTTGGGTGCAGATTGGCTAAGGAATTTGGGTCCCATTCTCATGGATTTCAAGGAATTAACCATGCAATTCGACCAAGAGGGCCAAAAATATAAGTTCCAAGGCATCACCGTTGGTTCACCGGAGATCATTAGTTCCCATCGCATGGAAAAGCTGTTGAAAAAAGATCATTCTGGCATCATTGCCCAACTCCATTCTATACAGGCAACTGAGACACCCTCTGTGCCGCAAGACCTCCAATCCATCCTCTCTAAACATCAAGTGGTATTTTCCACTCCCCAGGGATTCCCGCCTTCCCGTGGTGTTTATGATCATTCCATTCCCCTTATACTAGGAATCCTCCCTCCCAATATCCGTCCTTATCGTCACCCCTTTTCCCAAAAAAATGAAATTGAGAAAATGGTTCAAGATCTTCTCAACGCAGGCGTTATCCACCCTAGTACGAGCCCCTACTCTTTTCCTGTGGTCATGGTCCTGAAGAAAGAAGGTTATGGGCGCATGTGTTCTGACTTTCGTGCCCTCAACAAACTCACCATTAAAGACAAATTTCCCATTCCTATCATTGATGACCTCTTGGATGAATTGAGTGGCGTCCAGTTCTTTACTAAACTTGATCTTCGTTCTGGCTACCACCAGATTCGTATGAAAGAGGCAGACATTCCTAAGACTTCCTTTAGAACTCATGAGGGCCACTATGAGTTTTTGGTCATGCCCTTTGGCTTGTGTAGTTCCCCCTCCACCTTCCAAAGCCTCATGAATAATGTCTTTCACCCCTTTCTCCGTCATTTTGTCTTATTTTTCTTTGATAATATCCTCATCTATAACAAAACCTGGACAGACCACCTTGCTCATGTGGACCGAGTTCTTCATCTACTCTCTTTGCACCAACTTTTCCTGAAACAGTTTAAATGTGATTTTGGCGCTTCAAAAGTCGAGTACTTGGGCCATCTTGTTGGCAAGAACAATGTCAGGGTGGATCCTAAAAAGATTGAAGCTATGCAAGATTGGCCTCACCCAAAGAATCTCAAAATCTTGCGAGGATTTCTGGGCCTAACAGGTTATTATCGCAAGTTTGTTAAGAATTATGGAAAGATTTCAACACCTCTCACGACATTCCTTAAAAATGATTCTTTCACTTGGACCCCAATAGCTACTCAGGCTTTTCAAACCTTGAAGATGGCCATGTGCACCACTCCCATCCTGACCCTTCCTGATTTCATAAAGACCTTTGTCCTAGAATGTGATGCTTCAGGGAAAGGTATTGACATTGTCCTTATGCAAGAGGGTAGGCCTTTGGCCTTTACAAACAAACAACTGTTTGAATGAAATTTGGGAAAATCAATCTATGAAAAGGAAATGTTGGCTATTCTGCATGCTGTTGATTTGTGGCGCCCTTATCTATTGGGGAAAATATTCCAAATTAAGACAAACAATCAAAGCCTCAAGTATTTTCTGGAACAACACATTTCCTCCGCAGAGCAACGAAAATGGGTGACTAAGCTATTTGGATATGATTATGAGATCATTTAGAAGAAAGGATAAGACAATGTGGTGGCCGATGCACTTTCCCAAAAATATGAAGATGAAGGCTCCATTTTTTCTCTCTCCTTCATTGTACCAGATTGGCTCCAAACCGTTCACCAAGAATGGCTACATGATCCCAAAAGTTCGCATCTGATACAACAATTGCAGTCCAATTCTCCAGTTTCCCCGAGGTACTCATGGCTCCATGATAAGCTTCGATACAAAGGTTGTTTGTATTTAAGTAAAGAGTCAAAACTTAAATCCACGGTGCTTTCTGAGCTTCATGCTACACCCACAACTGGGCACTCCAGGTTTAACAAAACCTATGAAAGGGTCAAACATTATTTTTTCTGGGATGGTATGAAACAAGACGTTCGTAATTTTGTGGCCAAATGTGATGTGTGTCAACGCAACAAGGGAGAAATAATCAAATCTCTGGGCACACTGCAACTACTTTTGATTCCACCTGTTATTTGGAGGGATATATCTATGGATTTTACTACAGGCTTACCTAAATTAGGTAATAAATCAATCATCATGGTGGTAGTTGATCGCCTTTCCAAGTATGCTCATGTATGTGCTCTTCAACACCCATTTACAACATCCATAGTGGCTTAACTTTTCATGGATCAGGTCTTCAAGCTTCATGGCATGCCACATTCTATTGTTTCTCATCGTGAGCCAACTTTCACCAACAATTTTTGGCAAGAACTATTCAAGCTACAAGGCACCCAATTGCATCTCATCACAACTTATCATCCCCAGACGGATGGTGAAACTGAAGTTGTCAACAAGTGTTTGGAAATATATCTGAGGTGTTTTGCATCGGAAAAGAAAAATCAATGGGCTGAATGGTTACCCCTAGATGAATGGTGGTACAACACTTCATACCATACACCTACATGCATGACTCCTTTTGAAGATGTTTATGGACAAAATCCACCTTCAGTCCTCTCATATTTACTAGGTGTCTCGAAGGTCCAGGCGGTTGACCAAACACTTATAGTTCGAGAGGCTATTCTCTATAACCTCAAAGAGAATTTGGTCATGGCTCTGAATCACATGAAGCAACAAGTAGATCAAGGTCGCTCTGAACGTCAATTTGTAGAAGGGGATCAGGTGTTTCTTCGACTGCAACCTTACAAGAAAAAATCCCTCAAGGCCGACCATTGTCAAAAGCTGGCACCCAAATTTTATGGTCCTTATACAGTTCTCAAGCGTGTGGGATAGGTGGCCTATCAGTTATCTTTGCCCATTCATTCTAAGCTACATCCTATTTTTCATGTTTCATGCTTGAAGAAGGTGATTGGAACTACGTGCCAAACTCAAACCAACCTTCTCGAGTTGGACGAAGAAGGCTCCATTTGGCTACAACCACAATAAGTTTTGGACCAGTGTGAGCATCACCTACATTAGCGAACCATCAAGGAAGTGTTAGTCCAGTGGAAAGATACAACTCCAACATATGCCACTTGGGAACCAACCACCATTCTGTAGCAATTTCCATATCTCAAGCCTTGAGGACAAAGTTGTTTTTAAGGGGGCGTACATGTTAGGGACCTAACCCCTTACATAGTTAGAACAATGTATTCTGATGTAATAAAGGTCAATATTAATAAGGCCTTGCAATAAGGTAGAATAAATCGAATGTAAGAAGACCTAATAGAAGCTTCCACTTCTAGAAGGATCTTCCTCTAGATGGTTCTCTTGATAGATATATTTAGTATAAATAGGAGTCGAGGGTATGTGAACCCTAGCTTGGATATTATTGTAATAGAGCTCTGCTTGACTGGAGGTTGCCCCCTCGAAGAGGCATGTGAACATTTCTCTCAATAATCGAAGTGCTCTTTCTGGTGTTATTCTATTATCATTTCAATATTATTGTGGTGTTATTCTAGTTATGTTGTTGTTCATCTACCATTTCTAGCATTTTATTTATGTTCTGTATACTTTTTATATCTGGAATATTACATTTATAAAGAAAGAGTGAAACAATGGTATACAAACTAGTGGTAAAGTGTGTTACACAAGGCAACAAAGAAAGGCTAAAGTAAAATGTTAGTAGATAAATCAAATGATAACAATTACATGAAGACAAATACATACAATGGATAATCTCAATCAATATTTATACTGTAATAATTCAAACAAGGTCAAATTATAGTTTATTCAAAATATAGTCTATCAATAATTCTTTCTCTGTACTTATTGTTCTCATTACACATGCTATAATATGATTTTATTCACACTTCTCAAACATGCAATTGTGCTTTTTGTTTTGTATTTGGGTGTGAACTATTTATAAACCCCACAACATTTCCCAAAGTTGTTGGCCTTCCATCAATATAGATAGATTCTTTGTTTTGATAGTTTTCTTTTCTACTATTATAATTCGTTGAAATTCCATATATCTGCACGTTCTACACATATCTGGTCAAGATCATTTAATCTCCATATTTGTACAATAGGCCAACACACTTTATTAACTCAACTTCATGTTTGTATGGAACTTTCACATCTTCCACACAAAATAGTCTGAACCTGTGTATTGAGGATGGAGCAATGTGATATGTGTGCTTATTAAGTACAAAATTGGTTTTCAACACAAGACTTGGGTTGGGGTTCCATTTCTTGAAAAGATGCTTGAACCACATTGGCACCTTCATATCATCCTTGTTCTCATTTTCATAATAGCATTTCCCTCATTGAGTACAAAAATAGTCCATATGTATTTGAAAATTTTCACTGATAAGATCACCTCTAGTCGATCTCACACTCAATCCTTCTTCCCCTTTCCGATTAGAGCTATCATCATTATTGGAGGAAAGATATGAAATATATCTATTTTGTTTACTTTACATCACATTTTTTTTACCTGCTATGTTATGTTGGCAAAAATACAGAGACAAAAATACATAGAGCTACAGGCCTACTGTGCCACCAAATATGTTGCCATTTTATCGGAAACCAACACATTTTGGGGCTAGTATAGTATGTCTAGGAAAGTAGTCTAAAATACTATTTCGCCGTCTGTCCTGGCCGAAGGAAACCAGGATAGATGGCAATAGATCGTCTTAACTCTGAACAACAACATGATGTAAAACCAAACTAAAAAGAAAAGCTCAAATACCTGGTGACCCGTCGCCCTTGTCCTCCCAACACGTGGATTTGGCCTGAATGAAAAATTCCTATGCACACGTTGGGCATTTTCACTTTGCTGAAGTGTTGGAGTAAGTGTAAAGGAGCAAGTCCAAGCGCTGTCCCATGAGGGAGGCTCTGTGCTCCTGGTCTGCCATTTAGCCTCAGAGTTCGAACACGAGATCCAGGTGTGCTACGCAGAGGAGTGGAGCATGCAATTCACTGCTTGCTGCCTCGCCTGAGGTGTCTTTCCCCACTTCATCTCTATCCTCGACCTCATCCATGGCTACAATGTCTGTGTGATGCATCATTACGGTGTAGGTGCTTTTCGAAACTTCATCCTTGTATGTCACCTCCTCGACGTAGCAGGTTGGGATGTCCTCACAGAGACTCCGCCTTTTATTTTCTATTGTTGGAGGTTCCAGGGTGGTCGCCATATCATCCGGGCCCGATATTTCTTCTGCATAGAAAATTGGGAACTCTTGTTCTGGCTCTTTCTTCAGGCAACTTTCAGCTTGTGTGTCAAGCTCAGTTACGGGAATTTCTTCTCGCTTCATACCTGTGGGTTTCCAATTGTCCAGAGCTGGAGGGGTATGAGCTCTCCTCTCCATTGAAAGCTCAGTTACAGTGGCATAGAGTGTTGTGCGGGCGACTCTAGCTCTCTGCCGGAGGATAGAATTTTCCATCATGAGTGTGCGCTCAAAATGCTGCCTTCTCTGTCGATGCACAGTGTGGGTGTGCCGAGCCGAACCATGGCGAGGCTTTCCTCGCTTCCTTGGAATTGCGAAGGAGGAGTGAATAGAAGGTGCCTCCGGGGTTGGAGAAATACATATGAGAATACACCAGAGCTCACAGTCGGCAGGGAGGTTCAGAACGAGAATGAACCAGCTATGTCCAGGCTTCCTCGCTTTCATATTTTCATGGGACGACATCACATGGCCCCTCCTTAACTCTTCCATATTGAATGCTAGCAGCACTAGCTCTTTCGCTCAGGGGAGAAGTCCCTCGTCCGTAAGACTATTGTAATGGCCTGCTACCATCTTTAATATTGAAGGGATGGGGAGCGACCTACAACATTTATGCCCTAGTTTAGTGCTAAGCCGAGTGGCAATGCTGCTCTACGTGTCACCCCATCCGAGGTACTTTACATCACATTAATGTGTGTATAGACCTAATATTATATTGATTTTGAAATGATAAGCAAAAAGACACAAAATCATAGGTTCGAAATATTGAAAGAACAAGAACCCCACCTTTTGTTTCACTGCAGAGCATGCATCATTATCAATATTCATGGTTGTTTCCTTTGCAATTATCTCATTTGTACACTTCAATATACATTTCAAAGACTCAAATCTTTGGGAGGAGGGCATCTTGGCCTACTTTTAGACAATGGTGGGGTATTGGTCAATTTGCAAGACAAGTCCATCCATAGGAGGAAGAATTAAGAAACAATTAACCCAAATATTTGTAATAACAAAGAATAAGAATCCCATTTTCTGTTTCACTATAGTGCATGCAAGATCAAGGTAAGCATTGTACATGGATATTGATTTTTCAATGATCTTATCAGAATATATGCATATCTTCATAAGACTCAGGTCTATGGGAGGAGGGAATCTTAGCCTATGATATATAACAAGGATACCCTCATATCAATGACCAAGGAAGCCTTGAACACTTAGCCAACCATCTCACTCATCTTGCTTAACTAGACATCTTGGAGATTGAGGGTCACTCTATAAGGTACCATATCTATTATAATAGCTTAAAACAAAAATATTGCAGAGAATAACAGAGGAACAACACAATAGATGAAACCACAACACCAAAATAACACCTTTATTGATAGGAAACAATGTTCACTTGCCTCTTCAAGGGGAAAACCTCTAGCAGAGAAATGATTTATTCCAATAATTCTCAAGAAAAAAATTCTCATGCCCTTGGCTCCTATTTATACTAAATGTATCTACCAAAAGAACAATCTAGAGGAAGATCTTCTAGAAGCAAAAGCTTCTATTAGGTATTCTTACATTTGACTTATTCTTCCTTATTACTAGGCCTTATTAATATCGACCTTTATTGTATATTTTTGAGGAACTATGAAGGCTACCCAACATGCTTGTATTATGACCTCTTGCTGGGCTCTAAGTTTAGTTATGCAAATCTGTCCTTGCTACTATTTTAGGACAACAGACATGTTTGTTTACTTTTTCCAAGAAATCCACCTTCAACTTATTGTTATATGCTTTTTTAAGGTTCCCTTGCAAGTGGTTTTAGTAACATGTTAGCACATGCAAACCTCAAAACATATAGCACTCTAGGATCTTAACAAGCTCCTACCACTGATTTGAACACTAATCATACATGATATTTGAACACAAGTATTTTTGGTCAACATGACCCTGGATAAAAACCCCTCGGGGAAAATCAGTTTTGAATGAAAGTGTATATATGTGATGTCTCAAGCATGGAATACAACAAGTAAAAAAATAAAATGGAACCTGTACAAGTAGCAAGCTCCTCTCAAGATTGGTTGGTAGGTTCCATGAATAATGTGCCCAAGCAAGTGCACCCTGTCTCCTTTGTTGTCTATTCCATTGAACTAATGTGCCCTTGATCCTCCTTTGGCCAATGAATAAACCCTTGCATACACACAGGCTCTTGTATGTTGCCTCAACACCAAACCTCTCAGATCTGCAATAGCTCAAGAACTGCTAGTGCCTGCTAAGCTTGCGCCCTCCTCCAAGAGTGCGCCCTCCACCAAGCAAGAACTCTGATCACAAAATAATGAGGGTCTAAGATTCCTTGCACCCTCCATGAATGTTGACTCCCAAGCTTCCTTCATCCAATGATTCCATTCTCCTCTTAATGCTCCTCTCCAAACTCTCCAAGTGAACATATGAGTGAATGAGCCTCCAAATTCCCTGTGCACCCCTCTTGAACCATCCATAAGGAAACCTAGAGATGAATGGCCTAGAACACTCCAAGCCATCTCTAATCAATGGGTGAGATAATATCAAAAGAATCTCACTTAGAAACCCACGTTGGGTTAAGTTTCCTAAGTTCACTTTATGTCCCTCAATTCACCCACTTAGTGAATTAATTGTCACTTTTGCCTTAAGTGACAAATTCCACCTTTTTGACTTAGGATAAAGTCAATGTGGAATTATTCATAAAGTATAAGGTACATAGGTACAAATATTTCCCTCTTGTGGTTAGAGACCCACAACCACAAGGGGACCACTTCCCAAGGTACACCAAAACTCAACACTCCTTATCGAGGAAAGTGCTTCTCACCAAGCCCATCTTGTCTCTGAAGTAGACATGCTTGCCCCTTGGCAAAGCCTTGGTGAGAATGTTTTCCACCTACTCATCAATCGGAATGTACTGAAGATGAATTGCTCCATGTTGAACCCAATCTTCGATGAAGTGGTATCTGATCTTTATATGCTTTGAGTTGTCATGGAACACTGGATTCTTAGAGAGTTTGATACAACTCTGATTATCACAGTGAATGAAATTTAGAGGCAACTTCTGACCAAATAACCCAACCAAAAACTTACAAAGCCAAATTTCCTAGCAACCGGTCTGACTAGCTGCCATATACTCTGCCTTAGATGAACTCAACACAACTGACTTTTGTTTATGGCTAAACCAGGAAACAAGTCCTGACCCCAACCCAAAACAATACCCTAAGGTGCTCTTCTTGTCAATGAAACATCTTTCCCAGTCTGAGTTTGTGTATCCAACCAAACTCACTCCATTCCCTCTGACATAGTCCAGACCATAATCCACTAAACTTGAAATGTACCTCAAAACATGTTTTTCCCCAATCTAGTGAACACTCCTTGGCTCCACCATGTACTGGATGAGAGTGTTCGCAAAAAAAAAAATGTTTGTTCAAGTGTTGACCAAATACATCAATGACCCGATCAACTTCATGTTTCCTATAGCATCCATCAGCTAGGAATTTTAAGCGCTAATATTCTTCTAGTTGGTGACCATGGGTGTCGACATAGTCCTGTAGTCCTCCATCTAAAATTTTCGCAAGATGTCTGCAACATACTTCCCCTATCCTAAGAATATGCGACCCTCCTCCTGCCAAACCTCCATGCCCAAGAAATAATGCATCAACCCAATTTCAGTCATATCAAACTCTGATGCAAGGCTCAACTTGCATTCAACTATGAGATGCTTCATTCCCGTGATGAAAAATTCATCCACATACAGAATGAGAATAAGTGTGTCCTCACTGTTAGCGTCGGAGGTCACTCCTGGATTGCTAGCAGGAGCAGAGCCCGACACCCATCAGTTTTATGTCACGATAGTTTTAATGGATGATCAAATGGGTAGAGACTCGGGGAAATATCGTTCTAACTCAGGGACTGGTTCTGGTATGTAAGAAACAAAGGAGGTCTTGACCTAACTTCAGCCAGTGGGTTAATTAAAAGATGAGCAGGTGGAAGACTTGGTGAGAAAGGTGAACAAACAACTTTAGGCAACAGGCTTCCAACAATTTGCAGAAGAAAGACTCTGAATACAAGATCCTCTTGGTTCAAGGTCTCAAGAAACTGAAAGGGGACTTGACTGGATCCTTCAATTCCAAGTCGCTCAGCGCTGGGAAAAATCACAAGAACTGATTAGAAACAATGCAACTATTACAGTGATCCAACCTTCATCATCCTATAACAACTACAACTCGACGAGATCCTCCAATTCCGAGCTGTTCTAACACAGCGTAAACAAAGACGTGAAAGAAACTGACATTCATAAGGCAAGAAGTCTCAAAAGTCCATGCATAACCAAAATAACAGTGCTTCATTAAAGCTTTACAACCGGGAGCTCTGCTCAACCATCGATAGATACCAAAATGGAGAAAATGCCTACATATACTCAAAACAACAACAACAACAAAATCGAGACGTTGCATTAAACACATTGCGTTTGCATGGCTTCCGACAATCTACAATTGCAGTCTCTGAATGACCGTGCACCTATGGTAGACACAATTGAACTCTTGACAGTTCCGTGGGAGAATCAACGTGCCTTTAATTTGTCGCCAGACTTTCCCATTATGGCGGAGGCGATGTCTAACCACCACCAACTACTTCAATAATTGATTCATTGGGATTGAGGATGGCCCAGCCAACTCGGCACCTCTGCGACGTGGAAGACCCTTCGCGCTGCCACCTGGATTAGATGAACGACCTGATGAATAGGCATGGAGGCCAGCGCGAAGGATACGGCGCATGATGGGAGTGGTGGCGCCAAAACTATGAGGGCGAGGCATGAAGTGATGAGGTGTGAGAGAGGTTACAGGGGAAGACACATGGTGGAAGGAAATAAGCATAGGGGGGAAGGAGATGCGATATAATGGGCACATTTCAGCGGGAGGCTGTCATGGAAGGGAGCGGGACACATGGCAGGTGGTGAGTGGAGAACAAATGGCAAGATGATGCGACATGAAAGGGGGCCCCACGTCGATTAAATGTATAAAGATAGAGGATGTCTGGATTTCATGTGCGCTGTTGATCTGGGCACTCCAATCAC
>ML778782.1:643447-673402 GCA_009831015.1 Picea engelmannii | reverse complement strand
CTTAAAGGTAGAAAGGCCGGGGGGCTCCAGAATCCTATGTGGGTCGTTGATTCGGGCGTGCGAATCCTTGCTGTGCATATTTGATTTTCATTTAAAAATAGATGCATTTGCATCCCAAACTTAGGGTAAGTGGGATTTTAACCCATTCCTTCACATTTTACCCCCCGTTACGAGAAATATCACTAACATTTGACTCCATGGGGGATAGAGTCGTCCCTGTGATGCTCTAAGGACTCTTTTGCAGATTCAGTGACTTGTTGCTGGGATATGGAGTCAGGCTCAAAACATTATGCTGCTGAAGATACAAGCCGAAAAAGCAACAAAATAAAGATACATACTCAAAGGAGCTTATTTATATACACTCCTAAACTAATAAAACACTTTACATGGGACTAGGTGAAAGTAGATTTCCACCATAGCCATTCAAGCAACTTCCTAGATAGAAGCTCCTTCTTTCTGTCAATGATCATCAGCAGATGGTGTAACCGTGACAGCAAAATGGTTACACTCTTCAACTCCTCCTTACAGGCTAGAGTTGAGATGAAATAGGGCAGCTCCAAGGCATAGGGGAAATGCCACTCCATGTACTTGCTGACAGGGTCATAGAATAAGTGGCGAATTTCGGAGAATTGGCGACAGGCAGCCTCTTCTGCTACACAGTTTCTCACATGTGACTGAATATCTTTGATAAGTACAGGTGAGTGAACAACTGATGTAGGCTCACTGATCTCAGGTAGTGGCTGCTTGCTGACTGGCTTTGGAATGAAATATGTGCTCAGCTGCTCTTCTAGTTCTTCCTCGTCTTCTCCATGCACTCCCCCATCTTGTAAAAAGGGAACGACCTCCTGATCCTTCCTTTCAATCCCAAATGTAAATACATCATGGGAAATCTCGTGAAGGAAGAAAGAACAATCCTCTTCCACAATGGATTCTTCGTTTAATTATGAGACAGTAGGCTCATCGGGGACAGATGCTAACGTGTCCAAGAAATCTTCAATAATATCTTCCAAAGAGATACTTAAATCATCTACCTCGAAGACTGGAAAATCCTCTTCACTGTCTTTAGATTCCAATTTTGTACACTGGGGAGTGGGGAATATCGCCTACTCCACTAGTTTACTCAGGTTATCTTTTTCCTCCCAGGCTGGAAAATCCTCTGCACAACCTTCATATTTCAACTCTTCTAATTGAGCAGAGAGATATTTCACCTGCTCCATCAACTCACTCAGGGAATCCTCTCCCCCCTTGGGATATTCATCACTTTTATAACCCACCTCTGATGCAGATGAATGGGGAGGAGAAAGGAATGATTTCTGATCCAAGTCGTCAGAATCATCCTCACAGCCTATGTCCGAAACAACTTTATCCAGTATAGAGTTGTGGTATCCCTCACTACAGTTATGACAAACTAACACAGAGGGATAAAAATCTTGACAATAGGTAGTGAAGGCTGCATGGAAATCACTGAGTGAAGAAATGCTAGCAGGGGGTAAAGAATGATACCATTTACGTGCATCCCCTGCTAGCGAGAACATGAACATTTTCAGTAATACATCCTCATGATGCATCTCCCACTGATGCATGAGTTCATGAAACTCACTGAGGTGTTGAGCAGGGTTGTCCTCTTCACATTTTCCAAATATGGGCAAATAATCGCCCCATTCATCCAGAGAGGGGACAACATTAGGAAAACCAGGAATAGTAGAAAAATTAAAAGGAGAATACATGCGAGCAAGGATTTTCTCCATATCGAACCAGTGGAGTCACCAATCGATCCTTGAACCATGGAGTCACCAGGTGAAAGATGTGCAGCTTCGAATGTGTCTGGTCCTTATTCACCATCAAAGGATAGATCCTAACGTTGTTGTTTCCCCAGGAAGCTTCTCAGGCTGAGAAAGCAACTGCTGAAACCTTCTTGAGAAAGCTCCTTAGGGTCAGCTTTCAGGTGTGCTAACAGTAGCCAAAGTTGAAACAGTGATGTGGAAACAATGGAGTTGCCACAGTGGAGTTGCCAGGTGCACAATAGCAATCTTTAATGGCTCTGATGTCTGATGCACCTTCAGAATCAGAGGCTCAATGTCGTTCTGCCCAGGGAAAATCTTCAACTTCGTCCCCGACAACGGCGCCAGAAATGTTAGCATCAGAGGTCACTCCTGGATTGCTAGCAGGAGCAGATCCCGACACCCATCAGTTTTATGTCACGATAGTTTTAATGGATGATCAGATGGGTAGAGACTCGGGGAAATATCTCTCTAACTCAGGGACTGGTTCTGGTATGTAAGAAACAAAGGAGGTCTTGACCTAACTTCAGCCAGTGGGTTAATTAAAAGATGAGCAGGTGGAAGACTTGGTGAGAAAGGTGAACAAACAACTTTAGGCAACAGGATTCCAGCAATTTGCAGAAGAAAGACTCTGAATACAAGATCCTCTTAGTTCAAGGTCTCAAGAAACTGAAAGGGGACTTGACTGGATCCTCTAATTCCAAGTCGCTCAGTGTTGGGAAAAATCACAAGAACTGATTAGAAACAATGCATCTATTACAGTGATCCAACCTTCATCATCCTATAACAGCTACAACTCGACTGGATCCTCCAATTCCGAGTTGTTCTAACACATCGTAAACAAAGACGTGAAAGAAACTGACATTCATAAGGCAAGAAGTCTCAAAAGTCCATGCATAACCAGAATAATAGTGCTTCATTAAAGCTTTACAACCGGGAGCTCTGCTCAACCATCGATAGATACCAAAATGGCGAAAATGCCTACATATACTCAAAACAACAACAACAACAACAAAATCGAGACGTTGCATTAAACACATTGCGTCTGCATGTCTTCCGACAATCTGCAGCTGCAGTCTCTGAATGACCGTGCACTTATGGAAGACGCAATCGAACTCTTGATAGTTCTGTGGGCGAATCGACGTGCCTTTAATTCTTCGCCGGAATTTCCCATTATGGTGGAGGCGATGTCTAACCACCACCAACTACTTCAATAACTACTTCATTGGGATTGAGGATGGCCCGACCAACTTGGCACCTCTGCGACGTGGAAGACCCTTTGCGCTGCCACCTGGATTAGCTGAACAACCTGATGAATAGGCGTGGAGGCCAGCGCAAAGGATGGGGTGCATGACGTGAGTGGTGGTGCCAAAACTATGAGGGCGAGGCATGAAGTGATGAGGTGTGAGAGAGGTTATAGGGGAAGACACATGGCGGAAGGAAATAAGAAGAGGGGGGAAGGAGATGCGATATAATGGGCACATTTTAGCGGGAGGCTGTCATGGAAGGGAGCGGGACACGTGGCAGGTGGTGAGTGGAGAACATATGGCAAGATGATGCAACATGAAAGGGGGCCCCACGTCGATTAAACGTAGAAAGATAGAGGATGTATGGATTGCCTGTGGGCCGTTGATCCGGGCGCTCCAATCACATCCGTTAGAAAGATGCGTCCTCGATTTTGGACCCCCCCCTCTACTTAAAGGTAGAAAGGCGTTGGGGGTGTCCAGAATTTCCCTGCGCACCGTTGATGCAGGCGCTTCGATTGTAGCCGTTGAAGAGGTGCTCCCTTGATTCTGGACCCCTCCCTTCCGCTTAAAGGTAGAAAGGCCGGGGGACTCCAGAATCCTATGTGCGTCGTTGATCCAGGCACGCGAATCCTTGCCATCCAGATTTGATTTTCATTTAAACATAGATGCATTTTCATCCCAAACTTAGGGTAAGTGGGCTTTTAACCCATTCCTTCGCATTTTACCCTCCGTTACGAGAAATATCGCTAACACTCACCTCTAATGATGTAGTAGAGTTTAGGATTAACGTCGATCTTCTTAAACCCCATCTAAAGAAAATATGAGTCTATGTGTGAATACCAAGCTCTGGGAACTTTCTTTAGACCACACAGTGCCTTTCTCAGAAGGCACACGTGAGACTCTCTCTCACACAACTCAAACCCCTGTGGTTGCTCAATGTACAACTCCTCCTGAATAAATTCATCGAGAAATGCGGTCTTTACATCCATATGATGTATCCTCCAACCCATCTATACTACTATGGAAATAATACTTCGAATGAAAGTGTAACTTACAACTGGTGTGGATGTCTCATCATGATCAACTCCCTCTACCTGAGAGAATCCATGCACCACAAACCAGGACTTGTGTTTCTCTATGCTTCCATATGAAACATACTTGGTATTATACAACCATTTGGAAGTCAAAACTAATTTCCCCACTGGCCTCGACACCACCTCCCATACATCGTTGTGCATAATGGAGTCATACTCCTCTAGCATGGCCTCTTGCCAAACCTGCTGGTCAAACGCCTGCACAAATGTCGTGGGATCTGAATCTATGATGCTCATCACCATCGTCAAGTAGGACCCAAGCCTCTCTGGTTCTCTTGATCCAGGTGGATATCGGTGGCCACCCACCTTTTCCAACTAGCTCAAAACAATTTTCTGGCAATTTTGGTAATTTACTATTTTTAGCAGTTTTTAACTGCCGAGGTCATTTTGAGGGCCTAAATGAAGGTTTTTCGGGATAGAGTTTCTCATTTATATTCAAAGTCTCTAATTGAGCCCCCAAAATGAATCTCCTCGATGATACCTTTCCAACAAGCGATTGTGTGCCCCAAACAAAGATCGTTTGCCAAAGTTACGCCCCTAGGAAGTTGATACACCAAACTACCCAAAACGGGATCGACAAAATTGTTGGATTTTCATCTTTCGGGGTTAGGGTTTTGGATTTTCTTTATGATAAAAAGGCCTTTGGAGGCTCATTGTAAAATAATCTTCTTACGAATGTGAGTAGCTGTCACATCTCTTCTCAGAGATAAGCTGCCACCATTCTAGAGAGTCTTTCACTCTGTATTTTTATAGTCTCTGTACATTTCTTTCATTAATAAAAATCATGTATTACTGTATTTATCTATTTCTAGCAATATTTATGTGTATTTCATTGTAATATATTTTCTTTGATTTCGTTCTAAAAAATAATTTGTATCAGTGGTATCAGAGCAGGTTGCTCTTGATCTTTTTTCAGTGCATGTCCCCGATGAGGTCCGAGTATAGCAAGTTGAGTCTCAAGCTTGTCTCTCTTGAGGAAAATCGCTCTCGCACGCCCAAGAAAACCTCCATGGAGAAAGAAAATAAAAATGACAGAGCATAAGATTCTATTAATTTGTTGCTTGAGCAAGCTCTCACGCGAGGGAGGGATGAAATGATGGAGAATTTTTCCCACATCCTTCAATGCATGCTGATAACAATAAGAACGTCTTCATCAAGCGACCACTTTGGAGGCACCTTGCCTTTCTAGGTACATGTTAATTTTTATATTCCCATATTTGAAGGTCAGATAGATGCAGATGCCCTATAAAAATGGTTAAATATGCTAGAAGGTTATTTCTTTGTTCACCATTTTTCTAACATGGAAAAGATCACCTTCACACTCCTTAAGGCTCTCCCCCATGTCAAAAATTGGTGGGAAACTTACTGGGAGCAAAGTTCCATAGAGGAGTCTGGAATATATGGGGTTGATCCCACTTGGGATGTTTTTTTGGATGTGGTCAAGGAACAATATTACCCTGTTGTAAACTATGAAGACCAGTACATGAGATGGACCACACTGTAGCAAGAGAGGGGCCAAGCAGTGTTGGAGTTCACCAATACCTTTCATACCTTGCACACCAATATGGGTATCAAATATTCTGAGAGACATTTGGTTCTGAAATACTGTGAGGCTCTACACAGATACATCCAAAATGAAATGGTTTTTCTGGATATCTCATCACTCAGTGTTGTATATCGATATGTTGTTAAAATCGAGCAGAAATTTAGGCACCAGAACAAATGGGTGTTTGGATCTACAAATCCGCAACATCTAAAGGATGAGAAAGATGACCCTAACAAACAGCTTCCTGAAAACTAGTCTAAGGCACAGGAAAAGAAGGGTCATGGGAAGACGAAGAAGGACACTGGAAAATGGTGCGATTTCCACAAAATCCCCTGGAACAACACCAATGAATGTATCTCAAAATAGTCATTGGTCTTTGAGATCAAATACAAGGAGACGAACCCTGATTCAGAATATGATTTTGAAAATACTGGTAAAAGACAAATCATAGACGTAGACCCCACTGCTATTGTCGCGACCACAAAAATTCAACCAGAAGAACCAACAAATCCCGAAGAGGGGGAGCGCCTTTTTCATTCACAGATGTGGGTGAACAAGAGCCCACTCCATTTTATTTTTGATAGTGGAAGCCAGAAGAACCTCATCTCAACAGAGGTCATCAAACAACTGGGATTTTAGACAACACCACACCCGCAACCATACAACATTGGGTGGCTTCGCCAGGGACGAGATCTTCGTGTCAGCCAACATTGTCGATTGTCATACAACATCCAACCCTTCAAGGATGAGGTATTAAGTGATGTTGTCCCACTGGATGTTTGTGATGTTCTCTTGGGCCAACCATATATGTGGAAGCGCCATGCTATCTATGAGTGTTGACCCTGTAGTTTCATTGTTACTCTAGGGGGTCATCTCTATAGAATACTGGAGGTATTTCCAACTATTGTCCCACCTAAACAGTGCCACAAGGAAATATCTCATACTACAAAATTTAGCTTCTTCACAGTTTGTTCAAAGTGTGAACAAAAGAACACCATTGCAGCCTCAGTCCAATAACCTTCTATTAAATAGAAGCAGGTAGACAAGATTGCAACAAAGTGTAATTATTCCTTCTGCACACATGCATCTCATGTATCCAAACTGGTTAAAAAGGTCCAACCCTTCCAACCACAGGTTCGTGACAACCTTCAACAAGCTAAGCAACACAACTTCTCCAACAAGGCAAGCAACTCATCAAGATGCAGATTCAACAAATGCTTTTCCCTCTCCCCCCTAGGAACTCAACACAATGGACACCATTTATTCCTAAGGAGGGAGGACTTATCTAGGTGGATACGGTGGCACCCACCTTTTCCAACTGGCTCAAAACAATTTTCTGGCAATTTTGGTAATTTACTATTTTTATTAGTTTTTAACTTCCGGGGACATTTTGAGGGCCTAAATGAATGTTTTTTGGGATCGATATTCTCAATGATAGTCAAAGGCTCCTATTTAGCCCCCAAAATTAATCTCCTTGACGATACCTTTCCAACGAGCTATCGTGTGTCCCAAACAAAGATAGTATGCCAAAGTTACGCCCCAGGGAAGTTGATACACTAAAATACCCAAAACGGGGTCCACAAAACTGTTGGCTTTTCATCTTTTGGGGTTAGGGTTTTGGATTTTCTTTATGATGAGAAGGAATTTGGAGCCTCATTCTAAAATTATCTTCTTATAGATGCGAGTATTTGTCACATCTCTTCTCAGAGATAAGCTTCCACCATTCTAGAGAGTCTTTCACTATGTATTTTTACAGTCTCTGTACATTTGTTTCATTAATAGAAATCATGTATTATTGTATTTCTATGTTTCTGGCAATATTTATGTGTATTTCATTGTAATATCTCTGCTTTCATTTCATTCTAAAAAATAATTCGGATCATCTCTTCTCTCTCTGAACAATCTCTTGGGATCTCCAACATTCTCCTTTGCTTCCTTCAGGGTCTCCTAAAACCATCTTAGTTTCCTCTTCCCTGGAGTAACCAAAGGAGAAGTAATATCTCTGTGCCGAAGAGTCTCTGCATTAGATATAATCCCAACACTCTGATATCCTGAAGCCTTTGCACCCTCTTCCTGAAACCTCTGCAACTGTGAACCTGAAGCTATGCAAGGTGACCCTGCACCCCTAAAACTAGTGCACTCGGCACTTGAGGTTGTGCTCCCTATAAAACATCAATCCGAGTCCCCAGAACCTCCTCAATATCATCTCTCGACTCAAGATACCTCTTGAAATCTCTATCCTCTTAAAGTCTAACATATTTTCTCACCACCACTCTCCACCGTGATGGAATGTAGATCTGGTAGGCCTTTGACACCTCTGAGTAACCAACTAAGATCCTCTGCTGGGATGTGGGGTCTAGCTTTGTCCTATTCTCTGAGGGGACATGAAAGTATGTCAAGCATCCAAAAATACAAATGTGCTCAACATCAGGCCTCCTACCAGTGAAGGCCTCCTCAGGAGTCTTCTTCCACAAAACCCTATGGGGACTCCTCTTCTGTAGATAAACTGTAGCATCAGTCGCCTCAACCCATAGGTATAAAGGTAATGTCTAATCATGCAACATTGATCTTTCTGCACCTGTAATGGCCCTATTCTTCCTCTCTGCAACCTCGTTCTATTGGGGGATGTAAGGCACAATTATCTATCTTCTGATCCCTGCCTAGGTACAAAAGTATACACACTATGTGGAGGCATACTCACCTCCATTTTCTGACTACAAGACCTTGATCTTCTTTCTTGTATGGTTCTCCACAAGAGCTTTGAAATCTTGGAACCTCTTGAAGACCTCATTCTTGGCCTTCATAAAATAGATCAAGGTCTTCCTTGAGTGGTCATTTATGAAAGTGAGATAATACTCACAACCACTCTAGGACAAACAAGACATAGGCCCACACACATTTCTGTGTACTAAATCGAGTATCCCAATTGACTTGTTGTCACTGCTGGGGAAAACAACCTTGGTAAACTTACCAAGGGCACACCCTTTGCACACAACCTAATGTTCTAAGATGAAATGTGGCACTCCTGTCACAACCTCTCTCAACCCTCCAAGAGCACCATGATGAATGTGAGCTATCCTTTGATGCCATAACTCAGATAATTGATTGTTGTCACTACTCGATGCCAAAGAATACATGGGATGAAAAATCAATATGTATAGTTTACCATCACTAACTCCAATCACCTGCCTTGAGGTGGGATGAGACCCCTTAATGTGTATGAGGACCTATGTCCCTATGAAGGACACCTCAAGACCCCTATCTTGGAGGGTGGAAACTGATATCAAATTCTTTTTTATCCCAGGGACATACAACACATCCCTTAACGAAATGGGTGGCATAGTGTCCCTCTGAAATGTCATTGTGCCATGCCCAACAAATCTGACTATAGTGTCATCACCAAGTACAATCTCCATCTTGACCTCAGGATTTGTAATATCAATGGAGTGCTCTCTAATACCCGTCATGTGGCTCGAAGCTTCACTATCTATATACCATATGCTAGGTGTCATCTCAACCAAAGTGCAACAAAGAAGGAAGGCACACTCCCTCTCAAACTGTGTTGAAAACTTCTCCTCATCTGCTACAATTGTTTTACCACCCAACCTCTTCTTCCTGTTGGGACACTATCTAACATAGTTCCCCATATTCTTACAAGAAAATCACTTCAATTTTCTCATATCTCTCTTCTGCTCACTGCCACTCTCCTACGGCTTAGCCCCCATCTTGGTACCTTGTATAGCACCCTTGTTAACCTTCTTATTTACCTTTGTCCAAAGAGAAAGATACTCATCACCCTCTAATATACGTTGTTATCTTGAAGATCCAGAGCTGCATTTCATCTCCTCCTGTACGAAGTCATCCCGGAGTCTCTCCCAACTGGGCATGGTCTCCCTGGTCACAATGTGTCACACAAAGGAACCCCAAGGTTTGGATAAGCTGTTTAATATTTTCCTCACCAAAACATTGGGATCCACAATATCCCTAAATCCTACCAACTCATATCAAGTCTGTGTAAATATCCCAAGGTATGATGTCACCGAATCTGACTTCAGCATCTGAATGGTCTTGAGATTCTCCTGCAAAACCATCTTCGAGTTCTGATTGCGACTCTGGTAGAGATTTCACAATTATTCCCACATCCCAAAGGCATAGTCCTTCCCATTCAAATGGGGTATGACATGGTCTCTCACCCCATCACAGATAGTCCTCTTAGCCTTGGTGTTCTTCTTCCTAAACTCTACTACTAGCATGGGCGCAGTGGCAGGAGGAAGAACCACTGGGGCTTGAAATATATCCCATAGTTCAAGATCCTCCAAGATAAATATAATCTTGGTCTTCCAAGGGGAGAAATTGTTAACTTCGACTAGCCTATCCCCTGCCCTCATCTGAGACACCGACATGGCTGTCCATTGAAATTCAACCTGATGCTAAAAATTGCAAAAGAGTACAACCTCACTCCTGTCAACACAGGTGTGAAAATATGCTTTCCAAAACTATCCAAAACAACCCCACAAAACTGCCCACTTTATGCTCACAAATCAACAAACTCTTAGCCACCTAGGCTTTGATACAATGATTTTTTTTTGAGTAACTATGAAGAATGCCCAACAGGCCTGTCTTATGACCTCTTGTTGGGCTCTAAGTTTAGTTATGAAAATCTCTCCTTGTTGTTGTTTTAGGACAACAAACAGGTTTGTTTACTTCTACCAATAAATTTTCCTTCAATTAATGCTTATATGCTCTTTTAAGGTGCCCTTGCAAGTGGTTTTAGTAACACAATGTTATCACATGAAAACCTCAAAACATATAACACTCCTCTAGGATCTTAATAAGCTCCCACTACTAATTTAAACACTAAGCATACATGAAATTTGAACACAAGTATTTTTGGTCAACATGACCCTAGATAAAACCCCCCCGGGGAAAACCAATTTAGAATGAAAGTGTATATATGTGATGTCTCAAGCATGGAATACAACAAGTAAACAAATACAATGGAACCTATACAATTAGTAATCTCCTCTCAATCTTGGTTAGTAGGTTCCATGAAAAATGTGCCCAAGCAAGTGTTCCCTCTCTCCTTTGTTGTTTATTCCATTGAACTGATGCACCCTTGATCCTCCCTTTGCCAATGAATAAACCGTTGCATACACACAAGATCTTGTATGCTACCTCAAAAATGAACCTCTCAGATCTACAATAGCTCAATAACTACTAGTTCCTGCTAATCTTGCGCCCTCCTCCAAGAGTGTTCCCTCCACCAAGAAAGAACTTCGATCACAAAATAATGAGTGTCTAAGCCTCCTTGCGCCCTCCATGAATGTTGGCACCCAATATTCCCTCATCCAATTCTTCCATTCTCCTCTCAATGCTCCTCTCCAAACTCTCCAAGTGAACATATGAGTGAATGAGCCTCTAAATTCCCTATGTGCCACTCTTGAACCATCCATAAGGAAACGTAGAGATGAATGGCCTAGATCAGTCCAAGCCATCTCTAATCAATGGGTGAGATCATCTCAAAATAATCTCACTTAGAAACCCACTTTGGGTTAAGTTTCCTAAGTTCACTTTATGTCCCTCAATTCACCCACTTAGTGAATTAATTGTCACTTTTTCCTTAAGTGACAAATTACACCTTTTTGACTTAGGATAAAGTCAATGTGGAATTAAACATAAAGTACAAGGTACATAGGTACAAATATTTACCTCTTGTGGTTGGAGATCCACAACCACAAGGGGAACACTTCCCAAGGTACACCAAAACTCAACATTTATTACATGGAAAATATATTATTCTACCTATGTGAGGGGTTAGGGAGGTTAGGTCCCTAACATGCCCCCCCCCTTAAAAAACAACCTTGTCTTCAAGGCTTGAGATGAGGAAATTGTTGTAGAATCATAGCTATCTACCAAGTGGCATTTGCTGGAGTTGTATATTTCCACTGTACTAACACTTCCTTGATGGTACGTTGACAAAGATGATGCTCACGTTGTTCTAAGATGACTTGTGGCTGCAACTAGATGGAGCCTTCTTCATCCAACTCAGGAAGAGTGGTTTTAGTTTGGAACTTAGTTCCAATCACCTTATTTAAGCAAGAGACATGAAAAATAGGATGGAGCTTAGAATGAAAGGGAAAAGCAAAGTTATAGGCCACCTATTCCACGCACTTGAGAACTGTATAAGGACCTTAAAATTTGGGCACCACTTTCTGACAATGGTCAGCCTTGAGTGAAGTATGCTTATAGGGTTGCAGTCAAAGAAACAACTGGTCCCCTTCAACAAATTGACGTTCTGAGTGGTCTTGATCTGCTTGTTGCTTCATGTGATTTTGAGCCATGACCAAATTCTCTTTGAGGGTACAGAGAATAGACTCTCGAACTGTAATATTTTGGTCAACCGCCTGGACCTTCGAGATGTTGGGCATGTATGAGAGAACTAAATGTATCTTTTTTCCATATACTTCTTCAAAGATTCATGTGAGTGTTTGTATGGTAAGAAGTGTTGTACCACAATTTAGCTAGGGGTAACCATTGAGCCAACCGATTTTTCCTTTTAGATGCAAAACACCTCAAATATGTTTCCAAAAAATTGTCGACAATTTCAGTTTTACCATCAGTCTCAGGATGATAGGCGGTGTTTAGATGCAATTGTGTGCCCTATAGCTTGAATAGTTCTTGCCAAAAATTGATGGTGAATGTGGGATCTCTGTGAGAAACAATAGAATGAGGCATGCCATGAAGCTTGTAGATATGATTCATGAAAAGTTGAACCACAATGGAGGCAGTAAATGGGTGTTGAAGAGAACAAAAATGAGCATACTTGGAAATACAATCAACGACCACCATGATGACTGACTTATTTTCCAATTTAGGTAAGCCAACAATGAAATCCATAGAGATATCCCTCCAAATAGTGGGTGGAATCAGAAGCGGTTGTAGGGTGCCCGGGGTTTTGACTGTTTCTCCCTTGTTGCATTGACATACATCACATTCTGCCACAAAAGTGTGAACGTTTTGTTTCATACCATCCAAGAAAAGAGATTGTTTAACCTTGTCATAGGTTTGGGTAAACCCAAAGTGCCCAATTGTGGGTGTAACATGAAGCTCAAAAAGCACCGTGGATTTAAGTTGTGACTATTTACTTAAATACAAATGACCTTTGCAGCGAAGCTCATCATTGTGCCAAGAATACCCTAGGGGAACTGAAGAATTGTCTTGCAATTGTTGGATCAGACACGAAATGTTGGGATCTTGTAGCCATTCTTGGTGAACAACTTGGAGCCAATTTGGTAAAATGAAGGAGAGGGAAAAAAGGTACCCTTCATCTTCATATTTTCTTGAAAGAGTGTCAGCAACCACATTGTCTTTTCCTTTCTTGTAAATGATTTCATAATCATATCCAAATAGCTTAGTCACCCATTTTTGTTGCTCCGGGGATGAAAGACGTTGCTCCAGAAAATAATTTAGGCTATGATGATCTGTCTTAATTTGGTAGCATTTCCCCACTAGATAAGGGTGCCAACGATCCACTGAATGTAGAGTAGACATCATTTCCTTTTCATAGATTGATTGACCCAAATTTCTCTCTGACATTTGTTTACTGGTAAATGCCAAAGGCTGACCATCTTGCATAAGGAATGCTCCAATTTCTCTCTTGGAAGCATCACATTCCAAGACAAAGGTCTTTGTGAGGCCAGGAAGGGAAAAGACAGGAGTGGTGCACATAGTCACCTTCAAGGCTTGAAAGGAATGATCAACTGCTGGAATCCAAGTGAAATACTTATTTCTAAGGAGAGTAGTGAGAGGAACCACAATCTTTCCATAATTCTTAACAAACTTGTGATAATAACCTGTTAAATCCAGAAAACCATGAAATATTTTGAGAGTCTTAGGGAAAGGCCAATCTCGTATAGCTTTAATATTCTTAGGATCCACCCTGACATTCACCTTACCAACAAAATGACCCAAGTACTTGACTTATGAGGCTCCAAAAGCACATTTATATTGTTTGAGTAAAATTTGGTGCTAAGAGAGTAGATGAAGAAATGGATCGACATGTGCAAGATGGGTTGTCCAGATTTTACTATAGATGAGAATATCATCAAAGAAAACTAAGAAAAAATGATGGAGAAAAGGATGGAAGACATGATTCATGAGGCTTTGGAAAGTGGAGGGATCATTAAACAAGCCCAAGTGCATGACCAAGAACTCATATTGTCCCTCATGAGTGCGAAATGCAGTATTAGGAATGTCTGCCTATTTCATATGTATCTGGTGGTAGCTGGAACTAAGATTGACTTTAGTAAATAATTGGGCACCACTTAATTTATCCAACAGAACATCAATGACATGAATGGGAAAATTTTCTTTTATGGTGAGTTTCTTGAGGGCGCTAAAGTCAAGACACATGTGCCAAAATCCTTGTTTATTAATTACCATGACCACATGAGGAGCATAGGAGCTAGTACTAGGATGGATAACTTTTGCGGTGAGAAATGTGTGAACAATTTTCTTAGTTTCATTTTTCTGGGCAAAGGAATGATGATAGGGACAAACATTGGGAGGAAGGATGCTGGGGATGAGGGGAATGGAATGATCATGAACACCATGGGAACAAGGAAGTCCATGGGGAGTGGAAAAAACCACTTGATGTTTGGAGATGATGGATTGGAGGTCAGGAGGAAAAAAGGGTGTCTCGGTAGCATGAATGGAATGGAGTTATGAAATAATGCAAGAATGATATTTTTTGAGGATCTTTTCCATGCGATGGGAATTGATGATCTTAGGGGAACATGTTGTGATTCCTTGGAACTTATACTATTTGACCCATTGGTTGAATTTATGGTTTTAGGTTAATTCCTTAAAATCCATGAGAATGGTACCCAGATTCCTTAACCATTCAACACCAAGCACAATGTCACAATTACCCATATCGATAGAAAGCATATGATATTTCATGTGGTACTGAACAATTTGGAGATGAAAATTTCCATAATGCCCCCCACATTTCATGGACTCACCATTGGCAATCATGATTTGAAATTTATTGACTGCTTAGATATAGAAATTAGTTTATTGGGAAATGTGGGGATGAATAAAATTATGGGTGTTGCTACTGTCAACAAGGATGATGACCTTTTGATGCTTAATGTAACCAATTAGCTTGAGGGTTTGGGGAGCAGAGAATCTAGTGAGAGCATTCAAGGAAATGACCAGTTCAACTTCTGGGGCATCTAAGGGTGGAGTCAGGTCAGTGGGTTCAGGTGAATCGACCACAGTGGAAGCCTTGACCTCTTCTTCAAAAAAATCCTCATAGATGGACATAAAAAAATTTTGTTCGTTACACTTGTTATGAGGAAAATATTTTTCATCACAATTATAACAAAGGCTCTTGAGTTGGCGCTGAACAATTTTTTCTCGGGTCAATTTCTGGATCTTTAGTGGAGTGGAAGGAGGAGTGGGAGTGGCTGGTTTAGGGCGAGGAATAAAGGAGGGTTTTCTGGTTTGAGAAGAGACAACATGTTGTTATTCCTTAACTCTTTTAGTAGCTTCCACCCAAATATTGGGGCGAGACATGAGGATGTGGGCACATATCTCATCCTTGAGGCCACTGACATAGTATTCTCAGAAAAAACTATTAGACACGCCCTCCATGCGGAAAGAAAATCGTTCAAAAGAAACTATAAATTCGTCCATTATGCCAGATTGATTCAACTTTGTCAAACAACCTAAATGGTGGGTGTCAGTTTCAATGTGTTCATAAAGATATGCAACAAATTGTGTCCAAGCCAAATTCCCTTGGCGAGCATTTTTTCTCCATTTCTACCATTGCCAATGTTCTTTATCCAACTCATCCGTAATGTCATACAAAGAGAACTAGTGCTCCATTTGAGTTACCCAGCCGGTGGGATCCAAGCCATCAAATTTGTTCACATCTACTCGTAGAACACTGAAAGTGATGGGGCTGAAAAGTCTAGGGATTGGAGGAAGTTTCACCTTTGGGGTGAAAAGTTGCGTCAAAGGAGGTAAGGTCTCCAGTGATATTAAGCTTGGTGAAAATCTAGCCAGTGAAGGATTCAAGCTGGGTAGAGAGGTCCCATTTCAAGGTTTCCATTTTTGCGTCTATGGTGGAATTCATTTTGTTATTGATGGTGGTAATATTGGCATGAGTTGTCTCACTTCCTTCTGGGCCTCTGCGAAATAAGAGGACAAGGTATTGAGGTAAGATTCAAGGTCTTAGTTATGGGTGTGGGCCATGATGAAGGGGGGAACTAGAAAGGGGTAGGTGGGACCACACAGAAAAGGAGTTATGGGTGAAGGTTATCATGATGATCAGGGTGATGATGGGAATCCAATGGGGTAAGTCCTAAATAAAGGGGATGAAAGGGGGTCAGGTCCACAGATTTTTTTTCTGCTAAAAAATGATAAGTATGACTGTGATCAGGGCGAAGAGAGGAATCCAATGGGATAGGGCTCAAATAATGGTGCATGCACGTAGGATCAAAACTTTTTTTTTACTCTTGTGGATTTATACTCCTATATGAAAAATACTACAGTGTTGAAAGGCCCAAATTCTTAACAGGAAAAAAATGTGTAGTAATTTCACAACGAGAATGTAGGAGGTAAAGTCGCACGACAATAGATATTGTCTGTTATGTTTTTGTTTCCATCCCAAGGGTTAGGGTATTCAGGGTTTCTACAGACAAGGGTTTTCCCTATGCTATAACTCTCTGATATACGTGTAGGGTCTAACAGTAGTACTTGACCCAATATCTCAGGGCACCAACTAAGGAGGCTAGATCATGCCCTTAGCCATACTACCCAACTATCCAGGTACTAGAGAGTATTTTCTTGAGTGTTGTTCTCTGTGACACTATAGCAATTATGCAGTGGATTGGTTTATCTAGGGAGGGATTTAGGATATATAGGTCTATTAATATAGAGGTGTTGTCTGATGCACTACCACTTGAAGGGGTACCAACAAGGGTTGCAAGGGTGGCCAATAATGTGCGCTTAAGTACCACTTGTAGTTCCTTTGTGTATGCTTCCCCAACCGTGAATTTATGCATTGAATGACAAATCTCTGTAGCTCTAAGACGTCAGAATACGTCTCAACCTTGAAAAAAAATAACCCACAATTTTATGCCAAGGAGAGTGCTTTGATACCACTTGTAAGGTACTAGATCTATTATAATAGATGAAAACATAAATATTGGAGAGAATAACAATGAAACAACACAATAAATGAAACCACAACACCAAAATAATACCTTTATTGATAGGAAACAATGTTCAGTTGCCTCTTCGAGGGGGCAACCTCCAGCAAAGCAACTCTCTATTACAATAATTCTAAAGAAAAAAATTCTCATTCCCTCAACTCCTATTTATACTAAATCTATCTACCAAACGAACAATCTAGAGGAAGATCTTCTAGAAGAAGAAAATTCGGTTAGGTCTTCTTATATTTGACTTATTCTTCCTTATTACTAGGTCTTATTAATATTGGCCTTTGTTACATGGAAAATATATTATTCTACCTACATGAGGGGTTAGGGAGGTTAGGTCCCTAACACACTCCTATAATATGGATGCAACCTTCTAGGGTATTCTATAATTTATTAATTAATATATTGTTATGTTAATTGGATAGTTAATTAGAACATCTCTTTCTAGATTTGATTTATGTGCATGTGCATATAATATTGATTTCCTAGTTTTAATTGATGTACATCCTTAGAACATGGTTTTGAGTTGAATATATATGTAAACCTATAAGAAGGGAATTTGCCTCATGAATAAGACTAAACCACATGTTCTAATTTGTTCCAATTTATGGGTATTCATGGTTAAATCATGTTTTTATTTTAGATTAAATACAACATTTTGGATTGTTTCTCTTTGATTGGTTTTTGAATGTAGTTGTTCCTTATCATTTGGTATCATAGGAATAATATCTTGGCCCACTCCTTTTCACTTAGACATTGGGGATATTTGGAGGCCGCCCTCCCACCTTACATGCCCTATTCCTCTTCCTTGGATCATACATCTCAAGTTTTTGGGTTCTTTGAGGTCCATCATCTACTCTATCTACCTTCTTTAGCTAGTTCTCTTGGCCATTGGCTCCACCTAATGAAATATTTTTCAACACACTTCTTCATTGGGTAGCCAAGCAAACAAGGCTAGTTCTCTTTGAATAGGCTAGTTGTTTACGCAGATTTACTAATTTTTAAGTTTTTCTTTTGGAGGCCGCCTTCCTACCCCAAGTGTCTCATGTGTTGTTTAACCCTTATTGGGAGTTTCTGAAGTCCACCCTCCATCCTAACACTTCTCTCTTATAACACCCTTTTTTCCAGGAACCCTAACTGGATCCATAACCTAAGGGTTTCACCTATTCCTCTCTTTAGGTCTTACACAGTCTCTCTCTCTCTCTCTCAATGTTTTCTCATAACTCTCATTCCTCTGAGGATGCAAAGCCTAGTTTTCAAAGTGTGGTAGAGGAATTGGCCAATCCTCTCACTAAATCCCTTAGGCTGCAACCTAGGGCTTCCACCTCCCGCTTCCATCTAAAAACTAGAATCTCATTGCCTAAGTATGGTGGCTAGATGTGCAGAGATATTTTGGATTCCTGGATAACAACCTCACTGTCTACTCCAAAACCTAGCTAGCTAGCTATGACTGAAGAGAAGTGCCTCCTCCTTGCATGTAACCATTAGAGCGACTTGCACAAGCTTGGTGGTAGTCTCACCAAAATTTTGCTAAGTGGTAATGTATATGTGGATCTAAATGAAAAATAAGTTTCCAACAACACTCCTACCTACATAACTACATGGGACAACTTATGCCAAGCCTTGAGAAGACATTTTTTTCCTCTAGGTCATTTACCTAACCTAATGTGTAGGTGGTTGTAGTTTCATTAAGCTCCAAGGAAAAGTATCCAGTAATTTATTGAGGTATTTGATGAGTGTTCTATATGCACTAAATCCCTCAATTAAGTTGTCAACCCGGGGTAAGTAAACTTAGAGTTGTAGCACTATATGTGCCAAGGCAGAAAATCTAGAGGAAATATAATCTAACTAAAGAGATGGTCTATCTAAGGGCTAATATACTTAAGAAAAGACTATCAATGAGAAAACCCTATCATGGAACTTAATCTATTTACCCTATGAAACTTTTAAACACTGGATTGATGGATTGTCCTAAAGAAGAAAATGAAAACCCTACTTTGAACAAGTTAACCTATTTAATATAATGAGAAAAAAACAAGCCATCTATTTAATCAATTCAGCTTAATGAGCAATAGAAACAACAAATTAATCTAATCAATCTATTCAAATTAATGAGCAACAACAAGTAAACAAGCAAACAACTAGCCTATTCAAACTTATTCAGCAAGTAAACTAATCAAAACTATTCAACAGGTAACTAATCAAAACTATTAAGCAAGTGAACTCTATTCTTAAGATAAAACTCATAATTACTTCTAATATGCAAAGGAAAATCTTAACCTATATAACTAAAAGCATCATGACAATATTCAAAGATTAATCAACAACTGTTCTTAAGCTACAATAACAAGAAACTTCAAATATGATGATTATGTCTTCGGTGTCTTATGACATCACGATGGCATCTAACGATTAGTGATAAATCAAGAGGAATAATTTCAATATTAACTTCTATGGAGAAATGAAAAGTATGAATCAAGCAATCTAACGAGAGCTTAGCCATCATAGAAGAAATATCAACTATCCTGAAAATCCATGTGATCTCTCAATTTATGCATTAATCATCAATAATAAGAAAACACTATTCTACTTAATTCAAATGCAGTTTTATGCTAACTTAAGCAAATTCATACGATTAGAAACTCATAACTAAAACTTAACTCAAACTCAAACTTCTATTTAGAATTGCAATTTAAATCTAGAATGGAAATTTCATAAAATAAACTAAGCTAATCCTATTATTAACAATTCAAATTGCAAGTTAACATGTTTATAAAAACATAATTTAAATTCTATTTTTACCTCAACATACTACAACAAAATTGATAATCAAATTGATAATTAAAATCAAAACTAACAACTATTCATCCATCGAAACTTTTCCAAAGAAACTTTGTACTCTGTGGTAAATTAATACTTTGTTTTAGCGATTCTATTTCAACCTGTAGAAATTCAAATGAGCATTTAACACACAACAAAGCTAGTAGCTTGCAAGCTATTTACTAATGATTAAAAGACACAACATACTAACAACTACCTCCTACAAGCAACCTGTAAAAAGGAAATTCAACAATTAAACAATGAACAACAAACTCACAACATGTAAAATGATAAAAACACATATAACAAAAAATGAAGGAAATGATGATTGCACAACTGAAATATACAAGCTATCTATCTAACTATTCACCGAGACCACTGGTGCCCCCCCAGTAGGTCATGGATACTCCTCAACAACAAATTGTGAGCTCAATCACACGGTTCTGGTCATTAAATAAAAAACGTAGTCTAGCACAAGTTTGTGGAAATGTATGAGTTTACACAACAAAATGATTCTAACAATTCTTGACACTTCGTCTGACCATTACTGTGGTATTTATAATAGTTACAATTTGAGAGGTCGACCACTGGAAGGGTCAACCTCTTCTAAAAATGGTGAATTCCATTATATATGCTATAACTTCCTTTGGCTTCTAGAAACTGAATGAGTCACTCAATGCTCAACATAACAACTTAATCCAATATGTCAAGAGCTCAGTAGCTGGAGGCCATGAGGGTGAACAAAACCCATGTCGCCGATTCTCCCAACACAGGTCGCCAATATAACAACTGCCAACTTGCCCACGTTTTTAGTGTTGGATGTAGTACCGGACACAGTGTCAGATAAAGTATCGGATGTAGTGCCAGATGGAGTACCAGATGAGCTACTGGATGGAAAAATACCTTGAGAATTTTTCCTGTGACACACAGATCACACATTATCTTCTGATAATAATTAAATCGAACTGAATTAAACTTAAAACCATCACAAAACATCAATTGCACATACCTGGTATAAATCTATGACGAATTGATATCAAATCCTTCAAAACTTCTTCAAAATAGTTAAATACACATATAATACCGGTACAAAAAGGATTCAATCATCATCATAAAACAACCAAATCACGAGCCCAACATTACCCCCACACCTAAGATTTTGCAGGTCCCATTGCAAACAAAAATGAATTTCCCAATATGACTAGACTTGCAGAGCAGGGGATGGATTAGCTTTAGAAGCTTCTTTCCCTAAAGGCTTGGTCTTGGCCTTCTTGTGGTGCTTCAATTGGGCACGAAGGCTACGATTGTCATTCGTCATTTGGTCAACCAATCTTTGGAGAGAATTCAACTTTTCTTGTAGTATTTCATTGTCATGGTGGACATGTCTATCCATGGTCTTCCTCTCTTCCAATTATTGCAGCAGCTGAACATTTTCCTATTGTAACTTTTCAATTGCTGGAGTATGATCAGATATCTTAGAGGAGGGCTTGGATCCCTTGAAGGATGTAGAAATTCTATCAGTTTTTGGATCTGGTATAGGCATTTGTGAGGTAGGAGTAACAGGGGGTTTATGAGGGGAAATGGGTTCAGACTTTGTTTCTCTCTCAGGCTCCAATTCTTCTACAGACACTTCCCTAAGTCTTTTATGGGGGAATTTTGATATCAGAAGATACTTGGATAGGGTCTGAAGTGCTTGGGGGTTTTTCATAAGGCTTTCCTCTTGTATTTCGAGAATTTTTTCGAAAAGATCCTCCTTTGAATCGATTAGCTCCTCTCCTATTTTTGGGGACTACATGGAAATCTTGTTGAATTGCATCTCGTAACTTTTTGGGTGCAGGATCAATATATTTTGAGGGAAATGGGGAGTTATCAATAGGCTTCTTAGTCTTCTTTCCTGATGAGGTTGCAGGGGTATCAATAATTTTCTTGGTCTTTTGTTCTGGCAGAGGGATATCTTGAGTAGCAGGGTTTGGAGTCTTTAGAGAATGGGGTTTGGATGGAGTAACAGTCCCTAGATCAAGTTTTTTCTTGTTGGTCTTGATTGTAAGGTGGGGGTTTGAAAATTGATAAATGAACTCATCCCATGTTTTTCCCTATTTTTCTAACTCAGCTATAACAAGTAGTTTGATGAGGCCATGGTGGAATAGGCTGTTATGGGGATTGGTCACATTCTTTCATACTTGGGAAGACATATTCTCAAGACTTTTAAGAAGTAAAAAGGGAAATTCAATGGCTTATTGAATTGGAAATGAGCTAATAATCGAAAATGGAAGGCTTTAAAAACAAAATATCTACCTTCACAAGTGATCATTCTGGTGATGACTATCAGAGGGTTAATTAGCTCCTCTTTAATCCATTCCTTGGAGTATCCCTTAGCTCCAGAGATATTCTGAAACTCAGGTTTGAAGACCCTATTATGGCTCGCTCGTGGAAAATGGTGATGTTGATGTTTAAACCAATGATATCCAACTCTTGGAAGCTTTGTGGCTGAGGCAATTGATTCCTTAGAGAACATGAAGGTCAAAGACCCCATGTGTGCCATCCTTCCATCGAATATGAGGAAGAATTGCATAGAAACACCGTCATCATGGCCCTGCAGATGGGCCAAGAATGGTCCCCACCCTGCACGAAGGAAGACTTACCTGCACTGTACGAACTCAGGGATAGAAAATAGGTCATCATAGGAGGATGACTCATATCGTTTGGGCATGGTGACAGTGTGGAGAATGAACAGAGGGAGAAATTTGATAGAGGATGAGTGCAATTAGGCAGAGGATGATCACACTTAGGCAAAGGGTGAGCACAATTGAGCAGAGGATGATCACACTTAGGTAAAGGGTGAGCACAATTGAGCAGAGGATGAGCGCTATGCATAAATGAGATAAAAATTTGAGTTATCCCTCCATTTTTGAATGCGCCCAAGGTGTAAACGGTTGAATTCATTGACGAATTTATCACATACGAGTTGCCATGTGTGAGCATGAGTGCACTGATTTCAAATTTGAAGAGCATATTTTGGAGGCAATCGTAATGATGAAGGAGTTAGATCAATGTCCAAGTATTCAACTTGGACATTTGATCATAAAAATGTTTACAAATTGTATCATTTAATTCTCAATTTCCATTTAACTAACTCATCATTCAATTGAACAACCAAAATAAATTCAAACGATTCTTGGTTACCTGAAATTGTGGTAATTTACTGTGTGTATTCACCTCGTCCGATCCTTTATATGGTGCGTCATCCAGTCATCCATATGACACCCCATATGGTCTTTCAAATGACACTCCATACGACACTCCATATGGTATTCCTGTGCGAAATGAAATTTGTTCATCATGTAATGGATGTTTTATCCATAACACTCAACCTTAAAACACTTTTGACAGTCACAGTGAACAGGAGTAGAGGCACAATAAGAGTGTTCCATTATTACTTGTTTTTCCATCGTGCTCACACAATCTGTTCCTCTATATCGCATATTATAAGGCATGTAATCACAAATATGTAATGAACAGACTGTAATGAAAAAAAACCTAGTTAAGTGGTATGTCAAGGAAATGTACAATAGTTTATAACACATAGGGAATATTTAGCATTTCAAAATAAAATAACTGCTGATATAATAGCCTGTATCATGAAAAAAATATACAATTTTTTTTACAAAGAATCTACTTCTTCTAGGCAGTGTTATCATTTGTCAACTCATGAAACCCCTCCCCCACACCTAAGTATTGTGACACCTCACAATAAAAAATATAGGAAACTAGTCAATTATCCCAATAGATGAAGATTTACAACTTGTTAAGTGTAGAGATAAATTTCACATATCGGTCTGACGAGATAGTTAGCGCCCCACCTATAGGATATAACATCCTACATATAGTTAAGAAGAGTTAGGCGAGAGAGTTTTGAGATAGTCTCAAAGTTAGTTCCCAATGGAAACTTTATGGATTTCATTAACCTTAGATTAACCATACATACTTCATGTCATCTTTTCCTACAAGTAATGTCGTACATCAGGACAATTTTAAGATTTAGGAATTTCTTATATTTTTTTGGTCAGATTACCATCGTCACTAGGTAGAATGCCCCGCTGCTAGCAAACCTATTCAATACTCTAGCGGGTTTACCTAGTCATACCACAAGCCGATATGTACTACCAGTAGACCTGTTCAATATCCCAATGGGTTAGCCTCTTACACCCTCAAAGACTGGCCCTCCATCTTTCAATATTTTAATATAAGATTGCTTTGTGCAAGAAGATGGGGGGACAACTCTGATTTTTTTTTTCTTTCTTTTTTAGATTGGGATGGTATTTGTGTTAGAGGATGACTCTCCTTTATATATTCCTTAGTGATTGTACTGATGTAAGGGGTACTTAAGAGGGTGTATCCTATCTAAAGATATGATATAATCAAGTATTTTTTTGTATGTAGTGGATGGTACCATTGGGAAAGAACAAAAATGTATATTTAGGCTCAACTGACTTTCTTCCCTTTTTTTGATGTTTCCATGGCTAACCGCTAATCACACCTCCTTGTTACTTTTTAATAAAGATACTTTACTCACTTACTTAGGGTTCTTGGGGAAACTGTACGAGTGACCTCTAAGATTGATGGTTACGATATCACTTCCTTATATAGCGGTGAAGGTTTAAGAGCAACTGCTATTTAAGATGCCTTGAGAAAAATAAGATGAAAATCTTTGCAAAAATATGGCTAATTACGACAAGTCATTCAATTGATGCTTGACAGATAACAAGGTTCAAGTATAGTAATATTTTGAAGAAAAATGCTTCCTTTAAATCTCCTTAAAACTGTGTATTTCTGGTGAAATAAATACCTACATAAATCTCTAGAATTGTCTATCAACAAAATTCAAAATTATTTACATATGTACAGTCGAAAATTCAGAAAAAATTCAAGAACAGTGGGGGACTTCCCCATCTACTAAGGCCAATGCCTTGTCAGTTGACATGACTTGTAGAAAATATTCTTTGGAAATGGGCATTTGATAAAGTTTGAGTCGGTGTCCATTTAATACAAAGGAGACTTGTCCATCATCAATTTTTTTGATTTTCACAGCTCCATTGTCATATATGGTGACTACCTCGTAAGGACCCAACCATCGAGTGATGAGTTTGCCTTTGAAAGTTTTAAATCAGAATTCAAACAACAAAGCCCAATCATCAGGTTGGAAATGTTTCTTCTTAACAAACTTTTCATGCCACTTGCTTCTCTAGTTTTCGACTAATATTGTTCGTTTGATAACATCTTTCCTAATCTCATCCAACTCATTTAATTGTAGGGCTCATTCTTTCTGAGTATCATCTAATTTTAATCCCAATTCTGCGGCAATACGGAAAGTCCTTACTTGGAATTCTATTGATAAAAGTACTTGTTTCCCATACATTAGCTCATAAGGGGTATGCCCAATGGTGTTTCTCCAGGTGGTCTGATATGCCCACAAAGCCTCTGGAAACCTATTAGCCCAGTCCTGATGATGCAATTGAACAGTCTTGGTTAGGATATCTTCCAGAACTTTTTTTGTGGACTCTACCTGACCATTAGCTTGTTAGTGGTATGGAGAAGACTTGCAATGCTTAATACCATATTTCTATGTTATTTCTCTCATCATCTTGGAAGGGAATTGAGTGCCTTGATCTGTAACAATTTCACGAGGAACACCAAAGTGGGTAAATATGTTTTCATAAATGAATTCGATGACATATTTTTCGGTAGCCCTGAATAGGGATTTTTACTCTACCCACTTGGTGACATAATCTGTACAAACCAAAATATAATTCTTCTTATGAGACATGGGTGAAATTGGTCCTATAAAGTTAAGTGCCCATTTTTCTAAAGGTTCTATCATAACTTGGGCATGCAAGGGAATTTATTCAACTGAAATGGGTCTTCCTATCCTTTGACAACTATCACAACTCCTCACATACTTGGCAGTATCTTTGAAAATGCTAGGCCAATAGTAACCTGAATGTAACACCTTATATATTGTATGTTTCTCAGAAAAATGGCGACCACAGGGTCCATCATGACAACTTCGTAATATTTCTGGTATCTCATCTTCTCGGACACATCTACGAATAATCAAGTCTGGACCAGTACGAAAAAGGTCATGACCAACCCAAGAGTAATTGGAACTTTGCGTAATAATTCTATGCATTTCATGAGGTGACAAATGAGATGGTAACTTCCTAGTAGCCAAATAGTTTTCCATATCCACAAACCATGGGGTATTTATAGAGAGGGAAAAAAGGTGCTCATCTGGGAAACTATCATCAATGAGAATATCATCATCCTCATTTTTTATGTGTGAAATAAAATCATCTACCAAATTCTCCTTTCCAGGTCGGTTAAGAATGATGATATTGAACTCTTGCAATAGCAGGAGCCACCTAGTCACTCAGCCATTAGCAATGGGTTTATTCATGAGAAATATAATCGCGGAGTGATCTATATGTACAAATACTTTGTAACTTGTGATGTAGTGGCGAAACTTATTAATAGCATGAACTACTGCCAAAAATTCCTTTTCGGTAAATTTATAGTTTAGCTCGATAGGGGACAAGTTCTTGCTCACAAAATAAATGGAATATGGCTTCTTGTCTTCTTTCTTCCCTAATAATCCTCCTATTGCAGTGTTAAAGGAATTAGTGGATATATGAAATGGGAGAGCCCAGTTGGGCCCCATAAGAACTGGTGCCACAGACAACTTAGCTTTCAGAGTTTCAAAGGCATCTTGAAACTGTTTAGTCCAAACAAAATCAACATCTTTTATTAACAATCCAAACATGGGTGCAACAATCTTTGTGAAATTTTCAATAAATCGTTGGTAATATCTGGCATGTCCAAGAAATATTCTCACCTCTTTTCGAGTCTTGGGGAGTGGAAGTCTGATGATGAAATCAATCTTAGTAGGATCAACTTTAATCCCTTTAGATGAAACATGATGTCCTAGAACCACTCCTTCAGTCAACAACATTTTACATTTTTCATGACTTAAAGACAAGTTCATTTCTTGGCATCTGATAAGGACTTTTTCTATGTTATCTAAGCCTTCCTGGTAAGTATTTCCATATAATGTGAAGTCATCCATGTATACCTCCACACAATCATGAATAAGATCAACAAATATCCCTAGCAATGCTCGTTGAAATGTGGTAGGAGCATAAGACAATCCAAATGGTAAGACCCTATAGGCATAGGTTCCCTAAGGACAAGTAAAGGTATTCTTGTACTAGTCCTCGGGTGCTATGAGAATTTGATTGTACCTGCTATATCCATATAAAAAGAAGAAATATTTCTTTCTAGACAGGGTATCCAAGACTTGGTCAATGAAAGGAAGAGGAAAATAATCATTTAGAGTGGCCTTGTTAAGCTCCCAGAAATCAACACAAACTCTCCATTTCCTGGTCACATTCTTTGGAACCACTACAAGCGGGGATACCCATTTACTGTTGGATATGGGATAAATAAATCTGAAATTTAATAACTTTTGGATCTCCTCTTTTACTATATCCTTGAGTGTTGGGTTCATCCTTCTCTGGGGTTGTTTAATAGGTGTTACTTCTCCTTGGGTATATATGCGATGAATGCATGTGTCAGGGTGTTTACCCTTCATGTCAGTGTATTCCCAGACGAATGCCCCTGATTGTTGGTTCGCATCTAGTCCAGAGTTTATATGTAGAAATTTCTCTGGACTAATCTCATAGGGCATGGTATAATATGTGGCAGACTTTTCTATCTCGAAGATGAAGTATGTCAAAGAAAAAATCGATGGGTCCAATTGTTCCTGAAATTCTTCCCCAAACATGTACTCAAATTGGGGAAAATATTGTGGAAAATCAACACACGTGATAGCAAAAATAAACTGGTTTAGCACATTTTTCATTTTGTGCTTCTAAAGTGCCCAGGAATGATCACTTGGAAACATAGGTTCTTCCCAGTCCTCATTCTCATATGGAATTCAAGCCACCATATATTCTCCATGATATGTTGGGCTGGTGGATATATGGTGAGCTTTTGGATAGAGAGTCCATTTGAGATGGTCATTTCTCCCTCTCTACAACCAATAAATGCATTAGTTGTGGCTAACCAAGGCCTCCCCAAAATAACGGGATGGCCTTTGGTAGGATCCTTTGAGTGGATGACAAGAAAGTCTTCTAGGTACTCCCATGACACTAAAGTAACTATGATATCATCCAAAATTCCTTCAGGTATAACCCTAGTCTTATCTGCCAATTCAAAAATGGTTGGGGTAGGTCTAAGAAGAGGTTTTAACTATAATTCCTCCAAGGTAATAATGGTCATAAAATTGATGGCTTCCCCTAGGTCTATGAGAGTGTTCCCAATGGAAACCTCATTAATGGTTATGGTCACTATGGGGTTTCCTGTGTGCTACCTTAGGCTGCTGATTTGATATGTACTCAGAAAGTTCTCCTATCAAATGTACTATTGGAGGATCCTTCTACTTCCTTCACGGCTTCTTAATACAAAGTTATTTGACCACCTTACTGTAGATTGTAATATCCTTAATGGTTTGTAGCAAGGGAATATTGACACAAATATTCTTCAATTCATTCAAGATGTCAAATTCCGGTCAGATGGTAGGTTTCTTGATTACTAATCTTTCTGGATAAGGAGGGGCCTTTGTAATTTGTGAAGGTTCATTTTGGGGAAGCTTGGGTTCTTGGTCCTTAGGAATAATAACATCTTCCCACCTAGTGTCATCTGTGGGTTGTTTGGGGGTTTCCTCTTCTTCTTCTTCTCGGATGACTACTGAAGGCCTCTGCTTGTCTAGAACTTTTCCCGACCTTAGTTGAATTTCCTGCAATGGGACATGAGTAATAACATATGTCAGGAATACATGCATCTCAACGTTGTGAAGAGGTTGAGTGGTCTTATTATTGGGATTGGGCACTATTTGTGTTGGTAATAATGTTGGTCTTGGGGAGCTTTCATTCTGGTATTTTTGCGGTTGTTGTGGAATAGGAAGTAAAGGTGGTGGAACAAAACCTGGCAAAAGCTGCATGATGTTCGGTGGAAATTGAGGGTAAGGATGGTTGGGAATAGGGACATGTGGAGCTTGAGGGTTCCCTTGGTTATGCCCTCCTTTCCATCCTTGAATCCAAGGATGTTGTTACTGTGTAGGCTAGTTTTTCCAGCTTGGTGTGTTCCACTGTTGTGGTTGTTGATAATAGTGTGGAACTTGAGGCTGTGGATCAGGGTATGTAGGCTAATTCCTAGGCTGCCATGGCCTCCTAGGTGTTAGAAAAACAGGACCGTGGAGCAATAAAATAAAACAAATGTAGAAACAAAACACAAAAGACACACAATACAAGAGAGACACAGATTTACGTGGTTCACCCAGTGTGGGCTACATCCACCAGAGAAATTGCCAAGTCCTTCCTTTATTATTATCCAACAAATGAAGGGATACAACCTACAACAAAACCCACTGTAACTTCCTCTTATTTCTCTCACAGTCTCCTCTCTAAGAATACAATATTCACCATCATCCATAGTCGCAATACATTTCCCTCATAAAAGAGGGTTGCCTTCTAGGGAAAAAAACCCTAACATAATCTCTACCGTTAGATCTGCGACCTTATAATGAATGGTCCAGATTTACAATGAAATTACAATATACTTTTACAAGGCAATTTTTTCTTCGGGGGCTTCGCCCCTGAACCCCCGCTTTCCCCCAGACCCCCCAACTAGGGGGATAACCCCCTCGGACCCCGCAAAGGGGGTACCCCCCCTCTACACTCCCCCGCGTGGAAGAGTGTACATACTTCTGGGGTGTAAATACTTCATGGGGTATAAACATGGCTGAAATCAAGGACCTTTGAATCAGGAAGATAATCAGGCTCCACAACCAACAATATCCCACTTGGACACTGATCTCAACAACTCCACCACTGCTATATATGCTGGACTCTGAACCTTCTTGGACCTGGCAAATTTCCCATTTTCATCTTCATTCTTGAAGACCAACTGAAACTGAGAAGGAACTCAATTGCTCCCTGGTTACTCCCTTTGTTAACATGTCTGCAGGATTCTGGCTAGTGTGTATATTTTCTAGCTTCATTTGTCCATCTTCCAAGGCAGATCGTATGAAGTGGTACCTCAACTGTATATGCTTAGTCTTCGAATGGAAGGCTGAGTTCTTTTCAAGGTGAATGGCACTCTGACTGTCACAGTACAACCGGTTGT
>ML778782.1:588863-639420 GCA_009831015.1 Picea engelmannii | reverse complement strand
TTCTCTCACAGTCTCCTCTCTCATAATACAATATTCACCATCATCCATAGCCGCAATACATTTCCCTCATAAAATAGGGTTGCCTTCTAGGGAAAAAAACCCTAACATAATCTCTACCGTTAGATCTGCGACCTTATAATGAATGGTCCGTATTTACAATGAAATTACAATATACTTTTACAAGGCAATTTTTTCTTCGGGGGCGTTGCCCCCGAACCCCCGGTAGGGGCCCGCTTGCCCCCAGATCCCCCAGAGCGGGTACCCCCCCTTTGCACTCCCCCATGTGGAAGAGTGTACATACTTTTGGGGTGTAAATACTTCATGGGGTATAAACACGGCTGAAAGAAAGGACCTCTGAATCAGAAAGATAATCAGGCTCCACAACCAACAATCCTAGGTGCATAAGAGGATTCCCCATGATACCCACTTCTATAGATGGCTAACAGATTGAGAAATGATGGAAATTTCTCAATTGAGTGGTCTTCTGTGCAGAAGCCACAAACTGAAATGTTATCTATTGGGCATTCCTTGAGGAGTGCTTCCTCCTACATCTTGGAAAAAATATGCTCATTGCTGCATTTTCCTCCTATTTCTTTTTAATATTTAGGGTATCCAACTGGGAACCTATTGTGTTTAAGATATTTTTTTTGAAGTTTTCTAAAAGGTTCCCTATCTCTACTCTCGTGATACCACTTGAACTAACTGGTTTCAAGTTTCTACTATAAGGATCCCTAACATTCTTTCCTGTTTTAGCTATTCTCCTTGAGTAATTCTTACACATTTCATAGATTTCAGAAAATGGTTTATGGGAGATGTAACTTGATGCCATCAGGTTAAGTATTTCTAGGTATTCCTCTAAAATTCCTTTAAGGAAAAAATCCCTGACTGCATCATCTGGAAGGTCATCATACTTTGATTTTTGTGAGATGTAGGAAAATCGTTCCGTATAATCCTCGAGGTTCTCGTCTTCTAACTGTTGGATTTTGAAAATATCATTATGAGAATCCTTGGACTTACAGTAATCTTGGTACTTCTTAAGAAATATATCTTTCATGGCTTCCAAAGACCTAATAATGGATTCTCCCAATCCCATGAACCATCTTAGTGCAGAGTCCTTGAGGGTGGCAGGAAAGAGTTTTATTTTCTGGGCATCTTGTAAGTAGTTGTAGCTCCTACACAAGATGTTGAACTCAAATAGGAAGGTATTCGGGTCTTCACTACTTTTACTGTAAAATGTGGGCAGTGCTGAGAGGGGAATATTTTTCATATTGACATTTTGTGTGGTGTCCAAAATTGGAAACACGAAGGTAGTTTCAGTTTGATTTCCATCTTCTTCTCCCTCCTCGTGTCTTACATTTTTATGATCCTCTTGATCATCCATACTGGTTTGGTTTCCAAAGAGAGAGTATTGAATGGTTTTATCCTTGAAGAAAAAAAAGTATCCCAAGGTTCTTTTCTAAGAAAGGTATCCCTCTGACGGGAAGGTATTCCTACTGCTTGGATTTCTGGGGATCTACTCGATCCAATCGAGATTGTTGGTGCCAAAGTTTATGTCTCAATTTGAGAAACAATTATATTGGCTAAACTACCAAACAAAGTATTCACCTATTCAGGGTCTATGATGTCTACAAAGTTAGGGTTTCCTAATGGTGGCAAGAAAACAAAGGTTGTGTTGGTTGGTTCTACGGAAGGATCGAGTGGTCTTTCCTCCTATCCCACTATTACTGATGCTTCAATTTCTTATTCTATAGTGATCCCTATTTTAGTCTCTTCAGAGACTGCGTATGCTCTTTGGGTTGAGCTAGCTCTTGCTTTTAGATATTGATCTGCGGAGTTTATGAGTGGAATGTGCCTTCCCTTGAAAAGGTCAAAAGGAACCTTGGTTGAAAGTTCTGATTTGGATTTAATGTATGTAACCTTTGGGTCCCCAGGTCTGTTCATGAAAGAAAACAACAAAAAGAAAAAACTACCATTAGGTTTGGGGGAACCTGCTATAACATATGTGTAGGTTCTTACCTCTCATATTAAAGTTCCCCCACCACCAAAATAATGCTAAGGTTCCTAAATGATCTATCTCCTAACTATTTCATACCTTAAGACAACTCCCTAGCAATGACGCCAAAAATGATGGGTGTTCTATATGCACTAAATCTCTCAATTAAATTTTCAACCCAGGGTAAGTAAACTTAGAGTTGTAGCACTTTATGCACCAAGGCATAAAATATAGAGGAAATATAATGTAACTAATGAGATGGTCTATCTAAGGGATAATCTACTTAATCAAAGACTATCAATGAGCAAACCCTATCAAGGAACCTAAACTATTTTCCCTAAGCAACTTTTAAAGAATGGATCGATGGATTGTCGTAAAGAAGAAAATGACAACCCTACTTTGAACAAGTTAACCTATTTAATCTAATGAGAAAAAAACAATCCATCTATTTAATCTATTCAACTTAATGACAAACTTGTCTAAATATTCTAGGAAAACACCATTCATTAAGCACATGAAATCAACTGGTGCATTTGACAACCCAAATGGCACCACTGTGAACTCATAATGACCATACCTTGTCCTAAAAGCGGTCTTGCTGATATATTTCTCTTTAATACTTACTTGATGGTATCTTGACTTGAGATCTATCTTTGAAAATATCTTTTCATCCTTCAATTGATCAAAAAGATCATCAATCCTTAGCAGAGGATACTTGTTCTTTACAGTTACTTTATTTAACTGTCTGAAATCAATGCACAATCTTAATGTTCCATCTTTCTTCTTCACAAACAGGACTGGGGTACCCCAAGGTGACACACTTGGGCGTATATACCCCTTCTTCAGAAGCTCTTCAAGTTGCATTTGCAACTCCTTTAGCTCTGGTGTACTCATTCTATAAGGAGTCTTTGACACTGGAGCTACTCTAGGCATTAGATTTATAGAGAAATCAATGTCCCTCCTTGGGGGTAGTCCAGGTACCTCCTTGAACACATATTCAAAATCTTCCAGGACTACATAATCTTCCAAATTTGGCACCTTATCTCTAGGTGTCTCTGCCAAATGAGCTGCAATTATTTGACACCCTTTTCTGTAACATTTCTTCAACTGCAATGCTAAATTCTCTCTGATGGCTACCACCCTGGGAATTCCCTGCACTTTCCTTAGTTTCCCTTCCTCATCCAAGCAAGTAAATTCTTTTTTATGGTAGTCTAGGATGGCATGTTGTTGGTCCAACCAATCCATCCCAATTAGACAGTGATAGGAACCTAAAGGCAATATGTTCAAATCTACCTGGGTGTTCAGTCCATTCATGTCAATAAGACATGAATTAACCATCTCATTAACTTTTCTTTTGGCACCTGTAGCCAACTGCACCAACCAAGATTTCCCATGCTTCCTTCTTGGCAAATGAAAACTTTCTACCACCTTAGGATCTATATAACTATGACTATCTCCTGAATCAATTAAAATAACAATGGTTTGGTTGTTGATCATACCTTCCACTTCAATCATATGTGACTGATATTCTGCTTACTTGTTGTCCAGGGCTGCATAGATCTTGGGTATCTTTCTGCCCATGTCCTCCACTATTTCAGCTTACTGTACATGATGAACATTCCTCCCTTTTTCACCTCTGTGAGGAAAATATCTGAACATGTGATCCCCTTTACAACCCCAACATTGAATAGGTGGTTTCCTTGGCCTTTGACTTCATGTGTACATCGTTATGGGTTCCTTAGGAGTTTTTTATCCTTGTGGACAATTTCTAAATAATGGTGGCTTAGACCCCTTCTTCCTTTGATCCATTTTGAATTTCTTTTTGTCTTCCCAAGCTTTTTGGAATGTTGGCCTTGATTTTTGTTGATCATATAGGCATTTAGCTTGCCTTATGGTCTCTTCCAATGTCTTGGGATCATCATACTGTATTGTTTCATTGATGAATGATGGAAATCCAGTCAAATACCTTTTAATTTTGACTGTCTCATCCTTGATGAAAGAGACATACTTCAGTAGTCCTAGAAATCTTCTCTCATTTTCCTCAATTGTCATACTTCCAAGCTTGAGTTCAAAGAACTCTTTCATTTTATTGTCATAGTATCTCTTAGTCAAGTATTTCTTCTCAAAATACTTCTTGAATCTTCTCCAAGTAACACTTTTCTCTTTGATGTGTTGCGCATACACAAGTTGATCCCACCACATGGATGCTTTTCCTTTGAGTTGATAGATGACAATTCTACCCTTTGCATGAGAGGAATAATTATGCAATTGAAAATAATTTCTCATGCCCAACAACCATGTCTCTACATCTTCATCCTTCTTGTGCTCATTATCAAGTGTAGGAGGTTTGATTTTGTTCATTTCTCCTCGCAGTTCATCCACCCCAGACCTCTCATACTTTCTGACAGGGGATGGACTTGAGCTGCTGTGTGATATTTTATTGGAATTCCTCAGGGAGTGGTGGTGATGCCTGCTAACACTTCTTGTTTTTCTTTTCTCATCATGAGACTTATGACTTCCTGATTTGCTCAAGCCACTCTCCTTATCCAATTTATTTTTTATTCTTTTCAAGCTCTCCAATAACTTCATGTTGAAGTCATCTTGCTACTCCTTTGCTCTCATAAGCCTTTCATTATCAGCTTTATGGATTTGAACATCCTTCTGTAAATTTTTAATGGTCTCTTTCATATTTATGTTTCCACCCCTTTCTTCACCATGTCCATTGGAGTTTGTTCCTTCCATGCTTAAATGGATATCCATCCCTCTGAATTCATCTTCCTGGATGCAATTTCCTGGTGCCTCTTCCATTACTCTGGAATCTAAATTGATATTGATCTGATCTAGTTATTATTAACTCTGCAAAAGGTCCAACCAACAAAACTTGTCAGACTGATTGTTTCAACAATTTTATGAAAAATATGAACCATTTTGGTTTAATAATTTATCAGAAGCCTTTCTTCTGATTTCCTAAAACATTGAATTGCTAATCAATTTTCTTGGTGGATAATTATATTCCAATATCCAAGACCTTTCCAACACCTACTCACATGATCAATTCCAAGTCTTGAGAAAAAATTTATGGCTTCATGGAGCTAGTCAGGGTCTTATAATTTATCCTTCATTGTTTTTGTTGTTCTTCCCCCTTCAAACAACTTTGCGCGCACAAGTTTCAATCTGTGATCTGGTATTTTCCATGTGCTGCAACATCAGAGTTAAATCGTTCTTCGTGAACTTTAAAACCACTATGTATCACTTCTTTGTCGGGCCAATAACATGCACATAATTATGTGTCTCACACCAATAACTACCGCACACAGTTTTGGTTCTTGCACTATTACCCGTTGTGCACAGTTTTTGTATCGCGCACTAATATTCCACATGCATTTATCTCTATGCATTGAACCATGCCAAAGTTAAATATGGCCCCTCCGCGCATCAATACTCTGCGTGCACCATACTAAACTATCATGCGACAACATATACCCATATTGCGCGTGCGCCAACCAAACTCCTCTGCGCTCTGTCAATATTGCATACACCATGCGCACCCTTATTATGTGTGTGTACACCGCACACACCTTCTTATGCATGTGCACTCCGCGCAATGCCAAATTTAGTGCACGTACCCACACACCATATTCTTCCGTGCGACGCCACAATTTACTGCGTGCACCTGCACGCTAACATTTTTCGCGCGGTACCTGCACGCTAACATTTTCTGCTCCATCTATCATGGCTTCACTGTAACTTCAAATTTGATCAATTCTAGGTTTGAATTTGCTAAGACATATATTAAATTAGTAATATCTTATCACTTAGTTGAATTTCTCCATTTTCTCATGAACCCACCCACATAAATTGGGGCTTTTCCCCATTTCCGCCCCAATTGTTGTTACTTTTTTCTAGGGACACTCTACAACTGAAATTTGGCCACTTCGAATTAAATCCTCTGTGACATTTTTCTTCAACTCAACTTTCTCGGCCCATTCAGGCTCAATGTTAAAAACTGAAGCTCTGATACCAATTTGTAACATCCTCGACCTCACACCGGCCGAGACATGCCACTCCTTAGATGCTTTAATTAGCTCTGAAACCATCTTTGTAACATTCCTAGCCTTCAACGGGCCATGCCATGCTACTCCTAAACACTCTTTCATGCTCAGATACCAATTTGTAATGTCCCCGACCATTCATGTTGGGCCACGCTACACCGGAGAACACACCCGTTCTCTGTGCGGAACATACTGTAACATACTTGGCATCCTAACTAAGTTATGTCTCATATCGTTTTCTAACTGCATGCAATTAAAACATATGCACACATAGAACTCTTGCGGAAGCTTAATATATATAAAACATGAACAGAAAAATACGCTATGTAAATGCATGGATTCACACTGAAATAGCAGTAAACATATACATGCAATACCCATAAGAATACAGACATCTATAATTAAACATAGGATAAACCCATAAAAATAACATGTGAATAACAATGCAACATGTAAATTAATCACACAATTGATACTTATCTTGTGAAAATATCACCAAATGCATGCAAACCTTCCACGAACCTCCCAGCCTTAGACCACACTATTCATCAATCTCAACATTGAGTCACCCCCGAGCTGGGACTAAACTCCACCCGAGTAAAGGGGTTATTAACTAGGCTAAAGGCTCATGAACAACAGGAAAGACTCTGTCTCAAGTGCTCACTCAACTAACAACCTACAATCCCTCATTCCCCACATGCCTGTCCCACCCAAGGAAGTGTGCCCCTTCTTTGCTCAACAGTCCCTCGACTGCCCCACTTCCCTTCCAGGTCTTCAACAATAGGCCTGATAGGAAGTCTCAGAGCCCTACAACTGTAGTTCATCACCTTCGGGAAATCAATCCCCAACAATTCTCTCACCCAAAGAATTGCTCACGGGCCTAACAACCCACCTCCTCAATATCCCATGGGCCTGACAACCCGCTTCTTCAATCCCACTCCCAAGCTAACAATTATCCAATAGAAGGTTCTGGATACGAGTTCAGGTAAAGTCATGAAGAAACAAATGATAGCTCAATGGCTGCAAATACTCCTGGATGATTGACTGTATATCTCAGTGATGGATGAATCAGGGGAAATATGATGGTCCAAATGATGGAGTGTCCCCTGAAATGAACTAAGTCCAACAATATGTATGCATGCCCGCAACTTGACACTTGTCATGTTGGAAGCTACTTTGGCCCACTTGGCCCCAACTTAGAACTTAGGAAAACATAATTATCCATACTTTATGATTTAAGAAATATTAATATAATATTCCTTAACTTAGCCCCTTCCCTTTCCCTAACTAGTGGAGTTTAGTCCCCCATCTCTTTTATCATGGTCAGTCTGCGTGCAACGATGTATTTTATATTAAATATGAGATATGTACAAAAATAGGTGCACTGGCCTTTAACATCTAGGCTCTCTGGCCTAATCAAAACATAAGCATCCTAGCTTATAATACTGGCTCACCAGCCTATAAAACATATCAGATACACAAGGCTCCTTGGCCTCTACATCACGTGCACTTAATATGCTATGCACGGTATCCCATAATGTGCACACTTCCTCATTTTACAGCGCAGTACATGCGTGCACTATGCCATGAAATGTGCATACCAAAATGATATCAAATCAACTCACCAGCTTATGTACATTTGTATTTACATTTTCAATTGGGTTCATCCTTAGGGATATTACACATAATTACTTATAATTTGCAAAGGGAAATCTTAACCTATTTAACTAAAAGCATCATGACAATATTCAAAGATTAATCAACAATTGTTCCTAAGCTACAATAACAAGAAACTTCAAATATGATGATTATGTCTTTGGTGTCTTATGACATCATGATGGCATCTAACGATTAGTAATAACTCAATAGGAACAATTTCAATATCAACTTCTATGGAGAAATGAAAAGCATGAATCAAGCAATCTAACGAGAGCTTATCCATCATAGAAGAAATATCAACTATCTTGAAAATCCATGTGATCTCTCAATTTATGCATTAATCATCAATAATAATAAAACTCTATTCTACTTAATTCAAATGCACTTTTATGCTAACTTAAGCAAATTCATACAATTATAAACTCATAACTAAAACTTAACTCAAACTCAAATTTCTATTTAGAATTGCAATTTAAATCTAGAATGAAAATTTCATAAAATAAACTGAGCTAATCTTATTATTAACAATTCAAATTGCAAGTTAAAATGCTTATAAAAACACAATTTAAATTCTACTTCTACCTCAACATACTACAACAAAATTGATAAGAAAATTGAGAATTAAAATCAAAACTAGCAACTATTCATCCATCGAAACTTTGCCAAAGAAACTCTGTACTCTGTGGTAAATTAATACTTTGTTTTAGCTATTCTATTTCAACCTGCAGAAATTCAAATTAGCATTTAACACACAACAAATCTAGTAGCTTGCAATCTATTTACTAATGATTAAAAGACACAACATACTAACAACTACCTCCTACAAGCAACCTGTAAAATGAAAATTCAACAATTAAACAATGAACGACAAACACACAACATGTAAAATGATAAAAACACATATAACGGAAAATGAAGGAAATGGTGATTGCACAACTAAAATATACAAGCTATCTATCTAAATATTCACCCATACCACTAGTGGCCCCCCCAGCAGGTCGTGGCTACTCCTCAACAACAAATCGTGAGATAAATCACACGATTCTGGTCATTTAATAAAAAATGAAATCTAGCACAAGTTTGTGGAAATTTCTGAGTTTACACAGCAAAAATATTCTAACAATTCTTTACACTTTGTTTGACCACTATTATGGTATTTATAATAGTTACAATTCGAGAGGTCGGCCACTTCTAAAAATGGAAAATTCCATTAAATACGCTATAACTGCCTTTGGCTTCTAGAAGCTGAACGAGCCACTCAATGCTCAACATAATAGCTTAATCCGAGATGTCAAGAGCTCAGTAGCTGGAGGCCATGAGGGTGAACAAAACCCATGTCAACGATTCACCTAACACATGTCGCCGATATAACAACCGCCAACTCGCCCATAGTTTTAGTGCTGGATGTAGTGTCGAACGCAGTGCCGAATGAAGTACTGGACGCAGTGTCAGATGGAGAACCGGACGAGCTACTGGATGGAAAAATTCCTTGTGAATTTTTCCCGTGACACATAGATTGCGCATTAGCTTCTCATAATCATTAAATTGAACTGAATTAAACTTAAAACCATCACAAAACATCAATTGCACATACCTGGTATAAAGCTATGATGAATTGTTATCAAATCCTTCAAAACTTCTTCAAAATAGTTAAATACACATATAATACCGGTACAAAAAGGATTCAATCATCATCATAAAACAACCAAATCACGAGCCCAAAAACATTCACTAAGCTCTACCTCTAGCTTCAAACCAAAGATTGTGAACAAGTACATGTGCTCAAATACAATTATAGTTTTCTCAATATTTTTCATGATGAAGTAGCTTTGTTTGAGAGTACCACAATAGACCAAGCCTTTCTCTATGCCCTAATTTTGGAACAAAAATTAGACAAGAGAACTCGATTCATACTTTTTTGTAACCCTAATCCTAACTCTAACACTCACTTTATCCCTAATACCCCCACTTCCCCAAACCCTCATCCGCGACCAATGCATAATTCACCTAGCCCTAACACTCACCCTCAATATTCTTGTCCTCCATGATGGTGCCATTATCACAATACCCAAACTCATGATGTTGTCAAAGGGTGATTTTTATAGAGGCAATCCATGTCCAAAACCTTATATTCTAATGAGAAAACCAATGACTTGTTACCACCCCTTCCTTTCTTGAACCTTCTCCTTCACCTAAAATTCATTAGAGAAAATTTGAGTTATAAAATGGGCCTCAAAACAAACAAAATTATATCAATGTTAACTTTAAAAGAACCAATACGATTTAAGATGATTATGACAACCATAAGGGTAAACAATTTTGGAGGGAAAGAAAAAAAACTACTTTCTATCATATTTTCAACTTACCTCCTTATAAGTTTACTCAAATTTCAAGTGTAGGCACTCTTTGGATGCATAATTAAATTATGCATCCAATGAGTACCCAATTTGCATACTTTTGATAGATCCATGATGAGATATATTGGAAATATATGAAAAAATGTGTTTCTTGAAAGAAACACATATTTTTCAAGTATTTAAAAATGTGTTTCTTGAAAGAAACACATATTTTTCATGTATTTCCAATCTATATCACCATGGGTCTATCAAAAGTATGTAGAGTGGGTACTTGTTGGAAGTAGAATATAATTCCACATCCAACATGATTTGAAATTTGAGTAAACCTATAAGTAAATAAGCCAAAAATATGATCTAAAAAATAGTTTTCTTAATTCCTCATCCAACCAATACCTACACTTTAAATTTGAATAAACCTATAAGGAGATAAGTCAAAAATATGATAAAAAAAAGTAGTTTTGTTTCTTTCCCTATGAAAATCCATAACTCTTATTTTATCATTTTCCTTAGGAGGGCCATTTTAGACTTCAAATTTCTCTAATGGTTTCTCTTCCCAACCCTACTACCATTGACCCTTCCTTACTCTTGATGACAAACATCAATTCTCTATCATCGACAACCCTCATTTTTATTCACAATTTCCAAATAAAGGAGCAATTAGCCACTATGGTCCTTGAAAATGGCATCCAAAAGAACCTCGTCTCTTAGACATTCATAAATCACCTACAACTTCCCACTACCCCAGACCCCTCACCTTACCAGTTGGGTTGGGTTCAACAATATGACCCTTGTCATGTCATTAACAAATGGTTTGCAACCACTTTTTCCATTAGATCCCTTCCATGACACACTAGACTTTGATGTCTCTCCCCTTGAATTCTCATATTTAATCCTTGATATACCTTATAAACTAAAAAAACAATTCCTTATACTATGTCTACATCAATACTTACCAACTCTTTAAAGGTGGAAAAGATTTTAAACTTACCTCCAATGAAATTCCTCTTCCCTACCCTACTACCTCTCAGCAGGTTAGTTTGCACAAATTCCTCTCTCTTTGTTTTGCCTCACCTACACCACTTGAAAATTTCTATATCATCATTACCCCAACACCACTCTTAGTTGCTTCTTCCACCTTCCACCCACATTCATATCCATCAGCTCCAATAGAAACAATAGTGCATCTCACTTTCATTCTCTTGACTGATTTATTTTTCTCTTAATCCTTGTGTGCCCTCAATACCTACATCTATGAAATCCATTGTCTAACTACCATATAATATTGAAAACTAGTATATTCTTCCAATTCAAGGAAATCAATAATAGGAACACACATCAATGACACTTTTTCAAATGCTAGTTGGTTCAAACATTTCATCTCTCAAGGTGTTGGATGCCTCATCTCATAGGTGTATTCTTTTAGTTCTCCAGTCCTTCAAACATTTCACTACACTTATTATATCGACATCTAGGTGTTTCGTTGGTAAAACACCTACGCATCTCGGTCTTTTTGATATGACACCTACATATGAATCCTCTCCTTTATTTCATAGAGCATCTAGTTTACCTTTTGATATGATATATTTAGGTGCATGTACAATATCTGATGCACATAGTTTAGATGACACATCATATGGATCACATTGGGCATTGTGCATGCCATCATCCTATGCACACAACACAATTATGGGATATCATTCTACCACTCTAGTGGACAAATCCATTAATGGGATATTACCATTACTTGGAATATTCTCTATAGTTTACTTATTGAGCCCTCACACTCTTCTCCCTTTGACATATTTTCTCCATCTAGATGATGTATCATCAAGTATCATATACAGATGGGTGGAAGGCCTCAAATCCTTAACACACCGTCTCCAAGTTATACCACACATGATGACTCTCACACACATATGGATCACGAGCATTTTAGGGATACATACTACACACCTACAATTCAACAACAACAATTATCGTACAACCTACACCTCTAAGATTCTCTATTACACACATGGAACACATCAAATTCTCATTCCAATGTTGGGTTGAGGATGATCACTTGGAGTCACCACATTATTCACTACAACAAATATTCTAATAAACCACCTCCATCCACCATAAAATTTCACATTTTTTTAGCATTGACATATCCAGACACCAACTAGTGGGAATCTAGCTCAGAATAGCAACACATTACTTCTATTTTCTTTCCTCCCCCTAGCCACTTTCATAAACTAGGAGGCATGGGATCTACATTAGCACTTTAATTTTATTACTCGATACTTTAGTTTTTACTATCACCAATCATTTGTCTCAAGAAATCACCACAAGACCTCACAACTCTTCTTGTCTTACATTAAATATTTATCATGACATTGTCCTCACATGTGCATGCATGGGAAGCTTTCCAAATCACTTCCCTACTCAAGTCTCATATCTCATACACATATCTGATTCAACATTTCTATGATCCTTATTCTTTACACTTGGATATCATACTAGCTCCACTGTAGTTATTCATTACTACTCTACATCACCTGCGACTATGGCTTCATCCACCTCTATATGAATCTCCACACTTGGTCTGGAAATTTATATATGATAGTCTTTTTTTATCCTATTTGAGAGTTGCAGAGTTTGGAGGAAAGCGGGGATGCTCTCAATCTAAACCAAGAGGAACCGATATGGTACAAGGATTCCCTCGACTCAATGACCAAGGAAGCTAGGAACACTCATCTAGTCATCTTTCCCATCCAGCTCATCCAAATAGCTTGGAGAATGAGGGTCATTCCTCTCTTGGGGATGTATCCTTCTAGGGGATTATTGAATTTATTAATTACTATATTGTTGTGTTAGTTGGATATTTATTTAGAGCATCTATTTCTAGCTTTGAGTTGTGTGCATGCTCATATAATATTGATTTCCAAGTTTTGAGTGACATGTATTGTAACACACCCAACCCCCTAAGTACCCCTTTAAAGGATGGGGTATTAAATTTTCTCTTTTCCTGAGCCTCTTTGAATCCCTTTCAAGATGATACCATTGTCTCCTTCTCATCAATATATTTCCAACGACTGTAAGTTTTCTCAAAATAGAGCCCTAGATCAAAAGTTATGGCCCTTTGAAGTTTTTGGGCCTTTATTGGCCAAATGCCTTTGTGATTTCATGTGGCTCCACATCATTGTTCCCATCCAACATGACACTAATGTGTCCTTCTTGCAAGGCATGGCATGGGTGTGGCACCTGGAATCTAGCCACTCGACCTTTGACATATCGACATTCGACCTTTTTTTCTCCTAGCACCGAGCTCCACATCCTCCCGTGGTCTGCTCTCACCATCTAATAACACCTGTCCACCAATCGTCAGGACCATGGGGCCTCAAAAACTCGGGTCTCGGGATATCGATGCTAATGTTTCATCAAAACCTGCACAGGACATCTAGCTAAAGCAAATGCAAACAAAGATTATCAAGAAAGGACGAGAGATTCAATATGGAAGAATGAGAAAATATATTCACACTACTCCAATGAGATGACCAATGAATGAATAGTTGATACAATGATGATCAATATGATACAATGACTGAGTGGAACACAAGAAGTTATCTTTCCTTAGGAATGCATGCATGCATAATAGTGATGGTCTAAATAGAAAGTCTAAAACATAACTAGTCAGTTAACTCCCATTGAACTAGTGTGTCGAAAATATAAATTTCTCCAACACTCAGGGCCTCGGCCTTTTCACTACTTACAAATCCCCGAAACTCCTGATCTGAAATGAGCTGGCATCTAGGTATATGTGGCGCTACCACGAAATTCCACATGGAATAACACATGGATTAGACTCACCTACCACATGGTGTGACATGCTACCACTATCTGTCACCTAGCATGACACATGGCACAACCCATACTTGACATGTGGACTTGCCATTGTATGCCACCTATCATGACACATGGCACTCGTATCACTCGACACATGGCATCGATTTTTCCTATGTGCTAGTGGGAAATCCCCCTATAACTATACCCGGGTTTAGGATATAGACAGAGCAAATGACCTCCTAAAAGTCAATTTGGTTTCTACATTACCCCAAACATATCAAAATAAATGAACAAAAAGTAGTAGAAGAAAAGATCAGTAATTGTACCTTTTATTCAACGTCTGGTGATGATATCCTCAAGATCTATAGCTATAAAGGTTGCAAGTCTCCTCCCAACGTTGACCTGCATCCAAGACTAGGCAAGCAAGGCTACAAACATGCTATTTCTATTCATAAATTAGGATTAGATATCAAATGTTATGTATAAATCAAAGAAAAGACACAAAACATCATCATTTGGGACAAGGAAAATATATTATTTTATTCATTCAACAAAGATTGAAACTTACAATCCTCGCAGGCCACCATTCCGCGAACCTTGTCTGGGCTCCTCTTTACAATGCTCCAAGTTCACCTTTAATAAGCCTCTTCTCACAATCTACTAATCACCACAAGGAAAGGGAATCGATTGAATGGAAGAAAAGGGACTAAAGAGGGAATGTTGAGGCAGTAACTCACAAAAGGTTGCAAATGTTTGGGCAAGGAAGGGAATGAAATTGGGCAGAGTTTCACCGTTCTAATGCTTGGTTCAGGAATGATACCCCAAGACCACATTTTATATGACAAATGGATGGTTATTCAGTTGGGGGACGGGATATAGAAAGTGATTTGGTTGGGAAGCCTCCAATAGCCCGTAAATTCCATCAAATTTCTTACAACTTTTTAATTTTTGCAACTTTTGGAGGTATACGTGGGTTGTTTAGTGTGCAACAAGCATATGTACGTGGGTTGTTTAGTGTGCAACAAGCATATGTACGTGGGCTGTCTAGCATGAAACAAGTGTATGTATGCAGACAATAGTGAATCAAGGCGTGTACATGCTCTAAAAATTGTTTTTTTAAATAGAGGTCCTCAACAATTATTTGGAAAATTATGAAAGCAAGAAGGACAATTCCATGTATGCATGAGTAGGAAATTTTAGGGCTATAATATATGCCCCCTAATGTATGAGTTTAGAAGAGAAACTGATGGCTGAAATTCATTACAACATCTTCACCAATGCACAAAATCGAGTGAGCCTAGGACCAGATTTTGGGAGGTGCCATCTGCAAAACAACAATTGTCGAGCATACCCATGCTCAGGATGAAATAAATCATGGATGACAATCAAATATAGTGCAGATCCATGTCATATAAATAAATAAAGTGTAGCCACTAGCAATACACAATGGATCTACATCTCAAAATCAGTCAAAGATATACAAGTATATTATGCATCTTCAAGAAGCTAGTAACTCCGGTGGCTGGAGATGAAGTCTTCATAGCACAAGAAACAACTTCAAGATATTCAAAAGTCAGGTAGGAGTATAATGGGAGTGTATGACTCACTACCCTAAGGTCTCTGACAATCTGTTAGGAAAATACTGGAGGATCTCAATGAGAAGGCGGAGAACTTCGTCGATTCTGAATCTAGACTTGACTGGACTCTTGGGATGGCCAACTCATGAAATTCAAGAGACAAAATACAGAAAGGCCGAATTAGGTTGGGTAAAACTTCCCTTGGACAAAAGCACGAAATATGATCAGACTCAGGTAGCATGACATTGACATAAGTTTGTGATGCAGGAGGCAACATAAACTCTCCATATGTTTGGAAGAGTAACCAAATGAAGGAGGACATAGCTCTATGTAGCGAGAACAACTTCCTAAGGTCATACTAGATCCCAATGCTTGACAAAAAAATGAAAGGATGTGCTTTGTCCAAGGGCAACTATCTTTGTTGTTGAAAAAAGAAGGTATATTTCTTGTCCCCTCTTTTTGGAATATTTGATTTTTTGTCTTTTTAAGTTTTTAAAGAGCTTGAAAAAGAATAAAAGAATGCTACGTTACAAAGGAGGAATGAGTGTCACAAGCAAGCAAACTGGTTCCAAGCATATGGAACATACTAATGCTCAGGGAAAGGAGACATGTGCAGGATAAGGACACTTGGGGAAAATTCCTCCATGGGTCAAGGTGTCAGGTCACATAGGCAATAAGTGCTGCAAGGCTTGCATATAAGGAATGCTTCAAAGGTTTAGTTGAGAGAAACATGGAGCCGACATTAGGTCAAAGACGCAAAGATGAGACCCACAATGTGATTAGGCATGGCACAGTGAGACCCCTTCTATACTTTTTAGGATTCAAGTGAATCTGATAGTAGCGACATCTCTCAAATATTAACCATAGATGGGCAGGATGATCCGATCTCTTGCGAGAATGTGATGCTAGATCATCAAGGTACACCTCAACTATGTGTTTGAGGTTGTGAAAATCGAATGACATGGCTCGTTGAAAGCTGTCTCCATCATTCTTCAGGCCAAAAGGAATCTTTCGATACACGAAGGTACCCCAAGGACAAATAAAATTCATTTTATGTTGGTCCTCGAGTTTGATTTGAATCTGATTGTATCCCAAAAAATCGTCCATGAACGAAAATACTTTGCAGTCTGCACATTCATTGACAATCTGATCGATAAATGGGGTTGGGAAATTATCTTTTGGGCAGGCCTTATTCAAATCAAGGAAATCCATACAAACTCGAATCATGTCCTATTTCTTGTTGACCGTAACTGGGTTAGACACCCATTCTGTCAATTGTACAGGGTAGATAAAACCAACTTTGAGCAATTTTTCTAGTTCTTCCTTGATTGATACCACTTTTCGAGGATTGACCGGATGAATCTTCTATTGGACCGTTTTGGCATTAGGATAAGTCGTGATTTCATGTTCGACAATTCATGGGTCGATGCCTAGCATCTTCCCATAAGACCAGGAAAAAAATGTTGCAAAACTCTTTGAATAACTCGGTGTAAGTTCGAATCTCTTCGTGGGAGCAATCCTCTCCGATGAAAACATTCTCCACGATGCCATGGATTTTGGATATATTGATTGGAATCATTGTAGAAATGATTGTCATGTTACCCTCAGTGTAAACTCCATGCGTAGACAGAGGATTGATAGGACAAGGACTATCTCCATTCATAGTCAACACAAATTCTCCTGCCTCTATTCTCCTAAGCTCGGGAAGGAAATAAGATCTATGATGTAGATCATACCAAGGTTTTTCAGGACCAATCATTTCCTTGAGAATTGGCTCGTCAGAGGGAAATACCAAGTCTAAAGGATCTTAAGAGGCAAGAGAATCTTGGGCCCAAATAGGCTCAAGAATTGGATCTAACTCCTTCGAGGGAGTCGGATCGGGGTTGGCCGAATTTTGCTGGAAAATGTTGTACACAACCTCAGCCATGGATAAGGTCATGGCCATGCCACAATGCCCTATCCCTTCTGTTATCACTCCAAGAAACTCTCCTAGGCTATAAGTCGGAGATGCCTGGTAACTACTCTTTTTTGAAATATTTTCTTAATATTTGATGTGTTTTTGTGGATCAAAATGAATATCTAAGAACTGGACTGTGTATTCAAGACTGTCCAGGAATATAAAATCTCACAAGGCCTTCTAGTCATGCAATTAGACAAGGTTGGATTAAATGGGAGAGAGACTAGCTATCGAACCAGATTATACTCATATAAAACAAGTAGAATGGGTTTTATAACTAAAGAAATATCTTATGATTATCAACTTAATCAATTGACATATGAGATGACAGTCATATAAAGATTGAATGAGCATCAACAAAGAACATTCACTCACAAGATATCAGAGACAGGAAAGAGAAATATGACAACACAACTGAGGGAAGCTTGAAATCTTTCATATAATAAGAATAAGTCTTTTCTTACAGTAACAACCCATAGAAAACCAAAATCGAACCCCTACTCAAACTGAATTCCCAGGATTTATAGCCTTTACAAACAGTTTCCAGATCCTGAAAGAATGGATCTGATTTACTAAAAATAGAAAGTTAAACTATATTTACAAAAAGATAGGGATAAACCCCAAAAGGAGGATAATATCTATGAGCTAGTCCTTAAGATGTGTTGATTGTTGATGACGTGAAGATTAGCCTTCCAAGGCTTCTTCGACCTGTTCTTCCAAAGATAAATTTGAGCTGATGATGTGTGGTCAGAAACCCCTGAAATTTTGCCTATGAAAGGATGCCAAATGTGATTAAAACTCTTCTTCTTACCTTATCTCTTATAAATAGTCTTTAAATCTGACTTGATAATTCAATATTTGACTATTCAAAGAAGTTTCATCTCATTCTGATTCGAAAATTTCTGATCTGTGCGAAATTTCAAGCATTCTGGTTATCACAGACTTTCGGTGGATAAGAGTATTGAGTTTTGAATGCCTTATCCACCGAAAAGGCCCCCTTTCAGTGGTTAATGAGTGCTCCTGGGCTCGCCTAAACCACCAAAACTTCAGCTTGAACATTTTATCATTAGCTATTAAGAATCGGGATTTGGAATTTGGATGGATCTTTGAGTGATAATTATTTAGCCAAATGTTCAAGATTCACCTCTCAAGTTTGAAAGATGTTGTGATTATAAAATCACAAAAGTTTGTGTGAGCTACTGAATATGAATGTATTCTCGACTTTCTAAAACACCTTAGCTCAGGGAGAATAAAGAAATTTGATCACAAAGAGGAAAAACCCTTTTCAAACCTGTGATTATCTTTGCTTGCTGATTCTACTCCAACATCAATTCAATGTATCTTCACCAGAGATATAACTTATAGATACTTTAAAATTACTGTCTTCGGGATTCCTCTAAAACTAGATTTGATTGACTAATGAGCCAATTGCTCTGCCACCTATAAGATTTGATTGCCATCTCATCCTCAATCACCTTCAAAACCTGTAACTTCCAGGGAATGATATCAATGGTGTTCTCAAATGCTAAAAGAATGCTGCTTAAAAATCTGGGATGTGCTTGATCTTTTAAAGATTTTGCAGTTTCCAGGTACTCTGCCTCATGTAGATATGAATCCCTCCTTTCTAGCAATAATCCTGTTTGCCTACCAATTGCATCAATTTCATCGACGAACACAAATGCTAAGGGTATTTTCTTTGGCTTCAAATCTAGTATTTTGACTACATGCTATTTCAAAATGCGCTGAAGCTTGGAGTCCAATATCTTTATCATTGGATGAATAGCAGATAAAAAGTGTAGCAGATCAGTTAATCACCCCATTTTTTGGTGTCCCATCTGGATTGCCATCCAAATTTGGAGGAGTTGTATTATCCCCTTTGGATAAACGGTGAGAAGCTTTTAGAATAATAGAGAAAGCTAAGAAAGGAGAAAGTTTTGCCACTGCATCTGCTACTTTTGTCCCTTCTGGGGATGCATAACTCATGATGTTTCGTGGCAAAAGAATAACAATGCCAAATATCACTGAAATTAGGAAGGACATCAGAGTCATAATTTTCACTGAAAAAGATGCTGCTCTAGGGTTCCCAGCGCCAAGCTCATTGCTTACTCTAACACTGGCCAATCTTGGGAACTTAATGATATATATGAACTAGGCAATGAAGAAAATACTTGGCCACCTTCGGCGTCTTCCCTCTCACTTTCCCTGCTCAGGCAAGGGAACCATGAACCTTACTCATTGTGATACAACAATCTCAATGCCTGAATACAATCTCAATCTTCTTCGATTAGCCGAGAGCTCTTCCAACGCCAAAGACAAGTTGCAAAGTAAGGGTTTGATCGATTCGGGTTTGTGTCACCACGACAAGCTCAGCATGAAGGTTGCCCTAAATATTCCAAACCCCAGCTTGTACACGGCCCATGAATACCATCATGTACAAAGGTTCATGACCTAGCACAATAGCATTGACCCTCATTGAAAAATAACGCAAAGTGTGCAAGCTCCACGAAACAGGATATGCTTCCAACTCGAGACTGATCAGAGGAGAAAGTCTTGAAGGCATGGCCACGATTGATGTTAAATTACAGTAGCTGTGAGTGACCAATTGTTTTTTCCATAAAACTTATCACGAAGCCCTGTTCATACTCTGATAACGAGCCCCTGTTGATTTTGGGTTTGAAGTAGTTCTTCCAGCTTTCTACACCGGATTTGGGATCTCTGTCAAGGTTTTATTTCATTCTCTGCAATGAATGGTTCCATTCTCGTCGCTTGCTTTTCACAGGCATGCAATAAAATATTTTTCAGACTACCACCGTTGTCGCTCCTTCATCTCATGGTGTGGCTTGGTATATTGACTCGACTTCACCCAATGACACACAAACATCAATGATGACATTTGGTGTTCAATCATTCAGATGGTGCATGATTTGAATAGGTGCTTCGTGCTGCATGGTTTGGCTTTGTGCTTTGACTAGTGACTCATCATTTTACTTGTGATATAGCTTGGATAGCATTAAAGATTTTTATATTGCAGGTGAAGAGGGCGATGTCAACGGAAGTTGGGAAAAAATGATCAATATGAACTTATCAAGATAGATTGGAGACTTTGAGGTCTAGACATTGACAAACACTCGAATTTTTTTATAATTTCAACCTAAATATGCGGAAGACGCACCGAAAATTTTGAATGAAAAATTGAGTGCTAACACCTTCCATCGAGGCCTTTGGGTAAGGTAAAGTACACGGGTCATTAAAGTTGCTCATTCCAAAATACAACACTTTCAAAATTACCTCCCTCGGCTGGTCGGGAACAAGCGATATAAGATTTACATCACTGGAAGGTGACAGATAATCAAAGGTTCCCATCAATGATGGATACAAACCAAAACCTAAGTTGTCAGTGCCAGGATGTGGGTTATCAATAATTGAGACTATGGAAGCCCCTGATGAAGGGTCAGGACAAGAAAAGGACAACTGGTCAATGGTCACAATCCAACCCTCATGCGGAAAGCACAAGACCCAAAAAATTGTAGCAACCACCACATGCATCACATAAGTCCAAACTCTTCATAACAAAATATTGTAGTCGAGAGGTGCATCAAATACCTCAACTTCAAAACACACACTTTTACGTCCCAACTGCACGGGGAAGGAAGGAATCATTCTGTGTGGTCTAAATGACCGACCGTCAAAATCCGTAAGCAACATTGGTGATAGAGACAAATCATGCTGGCCAATGGCCTTCTAACATGCCAACGAAATCACACAAGTCAAGGCACCCTCATCAACCACTGTAAAAAATATGTTCCATGTAAAATATTTCATGGTGTAAGCCACTACTATCTGAAAGGAAATGTGGTGAGGGAGATGAGGTTTTAAGTCAGTTGTGTTGGAAGATTGGTTGTTGTCATTGATGTCAACCCTAGTCATGGGTTTTGGACCGCAAGATTGATAAAGGTATTTGGACATGAAGGACAATGCACATGCATATACAACACCCATAAATGGATAATATAAATCATGTTGTTTCTGGTGGTATGTGGCATGTCACGTGGATCCTCATGGTTGAGGAGAAATGAATTTTTGAAGATTGACAAAGTGAATTGAAGAAGGAAGTACATGTAGGCCCTGAAGATAATTAAAGAAAAGAATTACAAAATAAGAAAGTGTCAGGTCAGCCCTAATGTTAAAATGAAGTGACATAAATGGTATAAATAAACATCATTATACATTCATTTTGATACAAGTCGAATTTCAGAGGAAATAAGAAGTAAAGAAGGCCGGATTTCAAGAGAGGATGAAGTCTTTTAGTGATGTGTTCTAAGGTATGTTATTTTCAGGTCATCTTACCATTTTTTATATACTTTTTTTTCTAGCATGATTCAGATGGTAAAATCACTATGGTATTGAGAAGACATATCAAGGTACCTATGGTAAAAATTTCAGCTCTTGATTCACTATAATTATGGAGATACACTCTGTGGAAGATAGGGTTTGTGACCAGTCCTGAAGCTAGTCAATAAACAAGTGTTCTAGGTAAAACAATCATAACTTCTTCATCGAGAATCCAAATGAAGTGGGAAAAATTGCATTGGAAAGAGTACATAATTTAGTTTCTGACTCCCAAAATTGGACGACATAGCCTGTACAGTGATTGCTCCCTGTGTTGTGTTACAAGGACCTTGGAAGGGGATGCCCCCAACCAATCTGACGGGCATGGGGACAGAGCCTTGCCCAGGTTTCCATTGAGTATTCAAGGGGTTTCCCCAGACCGACATTCCTTGCGAAGGAAAATATCCCTGCCAAGCATTCCAAAGACCCTGTGTGGACTATACTCCAGTTGTGGCTCCCTGTGAAGGAATGGTACCTTGCACCAGGTTCTACTGACCAAAGATGAGGTTTCCCCTAGCTAGGAAGGAACTTGAAGAAAAAAAATTGTTTCCAAACACACTGAAAAAATAGAACAACATAGATCCCACCGACATCGTATAAGACAGAGGTCCTAAACTATTTCCACCAAACAAGCTATAATTAGTGTTAGAACCGACTGGCTACTGAAAAGCGTCATCGAGTGAAGGGGACAGATGAGGTATATGAAATCCACCATAAGGGATGGAATTAAAAGGGGTAGTAGTGTCTGTATTTTACCCTTTCAAGGGATTGTTTGAGCTCCTTTCCCCCAGACCCATGGTCTATAAGGTAGAATAAGTAATAACCGAGTTCGTATCAAAACCGGGCATCCCATATGAGAAGGGAGAACCCATCGCATTCTGAGTAAACGAAACAATGTTCGAAGCTGATAAAGGTATTGGACCATTGTACGAAGTCATGACAGCCGGGAAAGATGAGGTCCTGACTGGTGAAGGTGGGGGAGGAGGTAGGATGCCCCCTCCAGTGGTAGCCGTAATAGGAGTATGGGGACTCCTAGACGAAGTAGCAACATTCTCTTCCATTGTCACTCATAGAACTAGCTGGCACTAAGAAGATGTCACCTTGAGAGGGACAATATGAATCAATATCATAGTCAACAAGTTGGTAATAAAAGGATTAGTTGGCTTGAAACCTTCAGTCTCAAGGTCAGAAATGGTGGGTTCCTCCCGAGATGGAAAGTCTCCTCTCGAATCAAGCTCAGGCATAGTTTCCTGTGGCCCGGTCGCTTCAAACGACCCTTGTTGATCAAGTCTTCACCTCAATGGTGGTGGAGGTGGCTCGAAAGTAATCGATGATAGGCCCTAAAGCCTTTGCTATCGACGAAGATGTTGATCTTCAACTTTGTGAAATGATCAAATGACACAGTAAGTCTTGACTAGCATAGAACACAAAACACACACTAAATTTTTTCCTAAAGATTAATCAAGCAGTCGACTAACTAGTGGGAAGGATGGTTACACCAATTGACACTAGAGAAACTAACTGGTGTAAGTGAAACTCAAAAACAGAAGAACCCTCTGGGTATACTCTGCAAAGCGCGATTCGACGTCCACCCTAGGTACCATGGTATACCCCCACAGTCACCTGTGTAAGTCTATAAAATATGGGCAACTAAGTTTCCAGCTCACAGTTAGTCACCAGGAAGGTACAATCGATAGTCGAGAAGATCATAATGAGTAGGATTACAAGTATGAATCTTTTCAAGGGTATCAAAATCAATTGGTAGTCGACAGTCAGGAATATCGTAATGAGTAGGATTACAAGTATGAATCTTTTCAAGGGTATCGAAATCAATTGGCCTGGAAGACAATTGAGGATCTCGAACAAATTCGAGGTCCACGAAGCTCCGTAGGAAAATGTGATCGGTATTGTTATCGATACAGACCCTCAATATACAATCCCCACTACGTTTAGTCCATCTTTGGAGGGGTTATCTCCTCTTCTTTTCCTCATGTGACCTCGTGTTTATCTGCTGTGTTAGGGGGGGGGGTCCTTACTAACTCTTATGACACTAGAATTAAAACACTCCCTATCTCAGAGTCTATTTTTTTTTTTAAAGTGTCCTTGAAGAGTTTTCTCTTCACACCTAATTCAAGGCCCTAAAACCCTAAACTAGTCGGTGAACCCTACAAGTAGAAAGTATAATAAATTTTAGATTAAGCGCCCATTTTAAGGCTTGATTTACGCAAAGGGTGCGGTAGTGAAACTGATGGTGTTACAAAGAGACGAAAAATGAAGAGAACTTTAAAGCATTTGAAAGAAAAAGATACTTTGAAATTAAAGCAAATCTTGCAAAAACTCTTTGTAAATTCAACTTTTCTAATCAATATTTCAAGATCTTGTAAATGAAGAAATCCTAAAACTCATTTTGGTTTGAATAAACAAAACTACTTGTATTTCAGGAAATCAAAAAGAACTTTGAAATGAAGACTCTTTTTCTTATGAAAACAACCTTGACTACTTTACCAAACTAAATGCAAGAAAACAAATTTTATTTTATTTTATTTTTCGAACTGCTTTAACAAGAAAAAACTGAAGTAAAAAATTTTCTATTTTTTCAAAGCAAGAAACAGGAACAAAGAGAAAACCGAAAATACGATTGATAAAGACCCTAAGCCCACTGCATATCGCAGAGATTCAACCAAGAAAACAAAAGGTGGATCTAAAAACTTGACAGCTCACTCTAAACATTTTAGGGAAAACAAAATAAGACTAAGGAACAAGTAAACTGAAATTTCAACCTAAGCTATGGCCACAGACAGAGACTCTGACTGGTTCAAGAAAGTCTTGAGAAGTCTGAAATTTTATCAGAAAAGAGACAAACCTTATCTTTATTAAAAAATACTTTCAAGAAACAGAGACGTGGATTGTTGCATCAACAACCTGCATATGTACACAGGTTTTTTTTACTATGTAGAGCACATATGTATGTGTGTTGACCCAAAAAAAAGCGTGTACAACTATGAGAGTTTTCAAAAATAAAAATACAAGGCAGACTTATAAGGTAGGGAAAGATGGTATACACCTTGCAGGTGACCAGAAACACTTAAAACACTCAGTAGACTTGATTGAAACTCAAAAAGGAAAACAAGAAGCCAATCAACAACCCAAAAACCTCCCTAAAAACTGTAAAGAGACGTCCCAGTGGAGTCGCCAATTCTACTAGCATGAAAAGCCCCCTATAACTATACCAAGGTTTAGGATATAGAAAGAGCAAATGAACTCCTAAAAGTCAATATGATTTCTACAGTACCCCAAACATACCAAAATAAATGAACAGAAAGCAATAGAAGAGAAGATCGGTAACTATACCTTTTATTCAACATCTAGTGATGATCTCCTCAAGATCTGTAGCTCCAAAAGCTGTAAGTCTCCTCCCAAAGATGACCTGCATCCAAGACTAGGAAAACAAGGATACAAGCATGCTATTTCTATTCATAGATTAGGATTAGATATCAAATGTTATGTATACATCAAAGAAAAGGCACAAAACATCATCCGTTGGGACAGGGAAAATAGATTATTTTATTCATTAAACAAATATTGAAACTTACAATCCTCCCAGGCCACCGTTCCAGAAACCTTGTCTGGGCTCCTCTTTACAATGCTCCACGTGCACCTTCAATAATCCTCTTCTCACAATCTACTAATCACCTCAAGGAAAGGGAATGGATTGAATGGAAGAAAAGGGGATGAAGTGGGAATGCTGAGGAAATAACTCACAAAATTTTGCAAATGCTTGGGCAAGGAAGGGAATGAAATTGGGCAGAGTTTCACCGTTCTAATGCTTGGTTCTGGAATGATACCCCAAGACCTCCTTTTATATCAAAAAATGATGGTTATTCAGTTGGGGGATGGGCTATAGCAAGTGAATTAATTGGGAAATCCCTAATAGCCCGTAAATTCCACCGAATTCCTTACAAATTTTTATTTTTGTCAACTTTTGGAGGTATACGAGGGTTGTTTAGTGTGCAACAAGCGTATGTACATGGTATGTCTAGCATGCAACAAGCGTATGTACACGAGAAGTAGTGAAGCAGGGCGCATACATGCTTTAAAAATTGGGTTTTTAAATAGAGATCCCCAACAATGATTTGGCAAATTATGCAAGCAAGAAGGCCAATGACATGTATGCATGAGTAGGGAATTTTAGGGCTATAACACTATGAATCTATGCCCAATTATTCCAAATTGAGGTGACATGTGTCACCTTCGATGGGTGACATGTGTCCCTCACACATCACGACATGTGGGTCATCCATCGTGCAACATGTCACCACTGGAGATCATACGTTGGGACTTTCCTAGCATAGTAATAACCTCGAAAACTCCTAATGACTGAGATTACAAGATGGTTAACTAAGATAATATCGATAATTACAAGGTGATTAGCTAGGTTAATCTCGACATTCTAACTCCACAAGATCTATGGATGAAATATCATGTAGGTATATCTTACGACTACCACGGTTTCTTTCACAGTCTTAGCATATTAATGGATTTAAGGGTTGGACGATGGAGATTATCTCATAGAACAACAGATCGACGATCCTTGCTACAACATATCTCATTCCTCGATGAGTCTTTGTATGCTGGGGAAATGTAATATGTCTTGAGGGTACAATGCCGAGATACATCAGGCTAACGTAATAATCCCATACAAAGGGAGACACATGTAGATCAAGGTTCCAATGTACTCTAGGTTCCTTGGTGACCCACAATAAGAGTTGGGTTTCGATGTAGGGAAGATCAACAATTCAGATTTGATTTGCGATACAGAATCAACGGTCGATATTACATCTCCCATTGAGAGCTCGAGACTCCAAGGTACTAGAGCTCCCTTATGAAATCAACAACCCAACTCTTTTTATGTCTAGATCTAACGACCGAGACTTTAACACCAAACCGAGGCCTTCGTATCCAACATGGCCTACAACCGACAGATATGCTCTACGTGTCATGCCCACGATATGACACATCACAAAACAATGTGACTTGGAATGACACATGGCAGTCTTACTAAGTGACATGTGGCAATGATTTTCTGTTTGGAACTCTTGTCCAAATATTCCAAATCGACAGGATATATGGAATCACTACCGTGTGACATGTGGCCCTCTTATATCATGACACATCACCATTGGGTAGCGGACATCAGATATTTCTTAGCACAATGTAACCATGAAACATCTGAATTCCAACATCAAAGGATTATGATGTGGTTTAATTTTGGTAATATCGTGATTAAGAGATGGATTACCACGTTAATCACATCTCTCGGACTGCAATGTGTCTTTTTAAGTGGGAAGAACGAAAAATGTCTCGGGGTTCGATGCAGAGATACATTAGGCTGGCGTAATCGACCCAAGGTTACTCCCTCCACAACTTGGAACATGACAAGTCTCATCTCTGTGACCTCAACACCAACTCCCTCCTAAGATTTACCTATCAGATCGATGGTTGTTAGTTGGTTGTCCCCCAATCCAATGACCACCATTCTTGCATGGGTTTACAAAGGGATTTAATGGTTAATCCTGCCCATCTTTGGATGACTAATATTTACTATTGACCTGAAATCAATGGCTACTTTGGCTCATCCACTTAAAAAAGGAATCTTTCAATGAGTAGGTAGCTAATCCTTGGATGTTTAAGATCGATCCTCATTCTAAGATCGACGGTTTCTACTTTCTATGGTAGTCAGGGAGGTTCGAATGACAAGAGTCTATCCCTAAACTTATCGGTGTGAGGGAAAAACATAGGTTTTCTACTGGTATTGACCTTACTCATGCCGGTGCTTGGTTTCCTTCATCAAGAAACTCCTTATAGAAATCATTCTAATGTGCACATGGGTGAAAAAGACACAAATTCATCCTCTTTTCCTTAGAATGTGATGCATGAGCATCGTCAGCAAGAACACATGGAGAGACAACTCAACTCCTTTGAATAAATTAGGAATCTTAACGCTGGTGTTTCCTACAAATCTTTTTTTTGAACTGATTGAAAACTGAAGAAGATCAAAATGCTTGGGAACTGAAAGATCATGAGTGACCTTGGATTTTCACTCCTAGACTTTAATGTAACAGAACTTAAGTAGTAGTTAGTTTTTTTCTGGAGTAGATAGGTAGTTAGAGGGAACCCTAAGAGCCCTCTGGGATAAGTAGGAATATTGTACACCCAAATGAGGCTACTGAACATGGAGGATAGTGGAAATTTGTTAGGAGATTGCTGAATTTTAATTGTTGCTTTTCATAGCCATAGTCGTTTTTACATTGAATGAAAATAATAGAGGAAAAATTATCCAAATGTGTGTGGAGTTGTTGTTTCTAAACTATTCCCTGTTATTTTATATTTCCAAGAATGAATGAGTTATATTATTGAGCATATGATAATGTGAAGTATTGGCAAATCGTTTCTCTTCATTGAGTTCATGCAAGGTGTGCATATAGTTCGCAAGGAATGCGTTGACAGTCTTTTTCGACTTAGAAGCTCAGAAGAGATAGCATGAAACTTCCATTTACAAGGAGTGCAAAGGGACTACTACAAGGTGTGCATAGTCGCCCACAAGAAGCTAAGTCTTGTGTAAGAATCTGTTGCAAAGAGTGCACATATTTGAAGTTAGACTAAGTGTTGGAGTAACCCTCTAAGGGTTAAGGGGTCCAAGAAATAAATATCAAGAGAGATAGCGGGATAAATGTTCAAAGGGAGTGAAGATCTGAAGGTTTCATGAGTTATCGGTCAAGATCCGTCCAGGAGGGAGTGGGATCATTCCAGATCATTGGATCTGGGAAAAGTGCATGAGTTTTAAGTCTTTGTGTGCACACAGAAGCGAGGATTCATTGAAGTCCCGAAGAGGTTAGGGGCCTTCCATTTTCTAGAGGGATAGGTGGCATAAGATATACAACTCTAGAGATGAAACACTTCGAAAGTTTTGTAGACAAGGAGAAAACAAAATCGTCGAAGAGCTGAAGGCCGAAATAGATCCTGGTGATTGGTCGCCAGGAGGTACATGTCAATAGATATGAGACTTCGGGAAAATTCACTTCAAAATATTTCAATTTTGGAGTGTGACAAACTCCCAAAATCCTGAAGACTAAAGTAGATTGCAACCATTGACTGTCAGAGGAGTGTGGGCTGTAGATATGGTCTAGGTTAGTTTGTCGTTTTAGAGTATTGGGGGGGGGAGGTGTAAGTTGCATTTGAAAGCGATGAAGCATGAAATCATGAAGAGGATCACATTTCTTGGCTGTTGGAGGATGCATAATTGTAGATTTCATCCAGGTAAGTTCACGGTTTAGGTAAAAAGGAGTAAGTTGTTGTCAAAACAGTCGAAGCCCGAAGTTGCGAAGCGTCGGGAGGTTAAGCCTCGCGTCACATCCCGAGGTCGCATGCAGAGGAGGACTAGCGTAAGGAGCTAGCATGCATGGGTGTTGGGATTTGGAAAAAGTGCTAAGAAAGAAGGAATCCTGGTGTCCGTTAATCTGTGAACAAAGATCGACAGTGGGGAATCATTGCGTAGTGCAGGGGTGAAATTAGTCAACGTGCTAGTTCGCGGCCTGATATTCACCAATGCCATTGATCTCATCGGGAAGGGGGATCTGTTAGCACTAGAAGTCACCCTCATATTGCATAAAAGGTAAGCCCAGTACCCATAAGTTTATACAGTAAATGTAAATGAGTTTTAGGTGATCAAATGGAGAGGACTCAATGATAATAACGTTCTAACTCAGAAATATGGACTAGCATGCATAAGCAATTGAGGTCTGAAATTATTTTCAGCCAGTAAGTTGGAGTAAAGGTGAGTATGAGGAAGACTTTGGTGAGAAAAGTGTAAAGGTCTTTCGTGAACATCAGGTCTTCCAGCAGCCTAAGGGGGAAAAACTTAAATGCAAGATCCTCTCGAATTCAAATCTCAAAGAAACTGAAAGAAATTATAACAACACTATAATCAAACATTCATCATAATACAGTCACAACAATCCATGTGAATTAGTCAATCATGAACTCTCTCAGTATCAAAGGAAAATAAGATGGAGCAAGAAAGATGACTTAGATTAACCAAGATGTCTCAAGAACAAATACATAACCAGAGAACCAGTGTTCTTCATAAAAATATTACAATAGTCGGGAGCCTAGCTCAACCATTTGACCTTTAACAAAATATCAGAACTAACTAATTATACTCAGAACTGTTGCAACCACCAGGAGTGTGATCGGACCATTTTATTCAAATTTTTTAGTGGACACCCACTCTGTTAGACTATGCAGACCTTCTTACGTTAGACATGATCCCGAATCAGTGCATGCTCTGCGAGAAAATTCATCCACTAGGGAGCTTTGGACTGACAATCGGCCCCCACGACCCTTCTCTCAATGCATTCCATTTATGGGGTGAGACGAGGTCTCAACCACCGCTCCCATTTCCATTAACTACCTTCATCGGGATCAGGACGAGGGCTGACAACCATGAATTTTCCAGGTGGTGCCAACGGCTTCTTCAAGTCAATCCCAATGCCTCGAGTCCAAGAAAATATTCTTCTATGACCAAATACGGGCGCTTTCGACCTTTGGTGCAACTCCTTTCCATCGCTCCATCTTCAATGTGACCTAGGGCCATGACCCTACACAATTTGTGATTGCGGGTGCTACCAAGGGTGTTCTGAAAGAAAACCTCTTTTGTCCCCCCAATTCACCATGAACTACCACGCGTCCCTTTCTGAAAATCACGGTTCCGATTGTGGCCCTCCCCTAAGATTTTAAAATGTGCGCACCTTTCGACCTTGCAATTTGGTGTGACCATTGATCTTGTGATCTAAGATTAGGCCCTGATCAATGGCTCAGCTCTGGCACCTTTTATATTGACGGATCAGATCTTCCCCTTCAAAACAATGACCGATATTTTCTTTGTGGATCGTCCTTCGAGAATTTCAATTCTCAAAATCCATTTGTCTTATGCTGCTTTTATCCAGAGCGAAGGATATAGCGATGCGTGGATCCTACTAATCGACGACTCATATTATCATCGGGCACTTCGAGCTTCAGCCCTTTAGGACTTTGCAATGTTTCTCATTTTAAAACTCCCGAAGTAAAACTCTCGGAGTGACATATATGATGATGCGTGTCTCTTGCTGATCAACGACTTAGATCTATTTTGGGCCTTCGAGACTTCGGGCCTTCGGCCACTTCGACAGCTTCGACAAATTAGGTGCTTTGACGGCTTTGGTTCTTCAGGTCTTCAGGACTTCTAATCATTTTTCATTTCAAATATCTCGAAGCTCATTTACCCAAAGACTTGGATCAACTGCCACCTGACCCCTTTAAGATCAATAGTTCATACTCACTTTAGGGCCTTTTTCTCTGGCGCTATACTTTGCGCAAGTTGGCACTCCCGAATGCCCATGAGCCACTGATCTGGACTATTCTAGGAATATTCACCATTGAAAGTTAAAATTTCCTTTTTCTTATGCTTCAATCCTAAAACAAACTGCTAAGAAAGTTGCACTTTGTGTTCATGGATGTGGACTACACGATCAAGGATTTGGACGACTGGCTGTGAGATGAGAAAACAGGGAGACTAGTGACTGAAACACGAGATGCGAGTTCTCTCCTTTGGAGAAAACATAGGGGCTTGGGGCCAATATTTCACTCGGGTAAGATATTTAAGGAAAATCAGGGTGCACAAACGAACAAAGGAAAACAGAGAACGAATTACAAGTTGAAGGGGGGAAAAATTAAGATTTAGTATGTAAAAAGGATAGAGACGGGGCAATACTAAGGACTTGGGTATATCGACACACACCTATGGCCCTTGAAAACCCTATGTGATAACATTTGGCTCCACAGGGGATGGCATGATCCCTGCGAGCTACCAAGAACACATAGTTCTAGTTCCATAGCTGTTGGGATATGGAGTCTAGCTCAAAACTTCCGCTGAAGAAAACAGGGAGATATGTAGACTACTCTACTAAAAATGAAAACAAACACATGGGCTCCAAAAAGAGCTTATTTATGTACAATCCTAGACTAACCAATTTTTACAAAGTGCTAGGTGAAAGTGGACTTCCACTAGAGCCAGTCAAGTAACCTCCTAACTTAAAACTTATTTACTCTGCCACTGATCAAATAAAGATAATGAAACCGTGACAACAAAACAATTACATTTTTCAGCTCTCCACCTAGTGCTGAAGGAAAGATATAGTTTGGAGGCTTCAATACCTTGAAAAAAAGACACTCCATGCACTCCCCTACAGGGTCATAAAATAGGGGACAAAACTTACTGGGTTGGTAACATAAAACATGCTCTATCTTACAGCTGCTCACATCCAGCTGAATTTCTGTGGCAAGTACAGGTGAGTGAAAGGATGATAAAGGTCATTGATCTAATTCCTCTTTGTCTTCTCTGACAATGTCAGTCACCTGAAGGCAAGAAATCTCTTCATGTATATCAATGAATGGGTGCTTCTCCCTGACATGTTTCTCAGTGTCTTTTGCGGGCCCAGGATGGCCGATTTACACCCAATGTTTTTCCTTACTGAATAAAGGAAAAGGATCTATAGTATGGTCTTGGAAATCCTTCATATTCACACTGGAATCTGATTCATAGCTTTCATACACAGGCTAGTTGCTCCCCAAGTCAAAAAAATGTAAGATAGGGATCTACTCTTCTTTATCTGAGTACTCATCAAATATGGGTGAGCACATTACTCTTTTATCTTGAAAATAAAAATGAGCGACCTCTTGATTCTTCTCTTCAATCCTAGGTAATCATGGGAAACCTCTTGAAGGAAAAGAGAAGAATCATCCTCCACAACTATCTCTTCTTTTACAACTGAGACAATAGGTGCATCACGGGTAGAAAATGATACATCTATGGCTATGCAATCATCAACACTATCAACCCTCATATTTGGAAGGCCTTCTTCTTGGGAAATAGAAAGAGAAAAGATTTCATCCAGATTTGCAAAATACTCGCTTCTATCCTCACTTTCTCTTTCAATCAGATCTTCACCATACTCATCACACGAGGAAGACTCTATCATCTGCTGGATGTGGAATGAAAACTTATTACAATGGTCATCCAAAATAAAATGAGACAGGTAAATCTTCTCATAATATGAATTAAAATCATCGTGAAAATCCTTCAAAGAATGGATACTAGCAGTGGGGAGATATTGACACCATTCACAAGCATCTTCCTCTAAAGAAAATTTGAACATCTTAATCAAGAAATCCTTGTGAAAGAAGCCATGTTCAAGCATGCATACATGAAATTTTAATAAGTTCTCACTGGGATGGTCATGCTTGCTTCCTCTGAATCTCGAAAGATAATCATCCTATTCATTTATAGCCAACACTGGATGTGGATAACCAGCGATGGATGAGAAATTGAAGGGGGAAAATATATTGGCCAGGATAGCCTCCATAGCCTTTTGATTTGTCTCCCTTCAGTGGAGTCACCAACATATTTTTCACAGTGGATTCACCATGGTGAAATCTAATCAGTTAGAATTATGTGTCCATATTTAGTTCACCATCTAAAACTGTCTCTCTGCAATGTCATTCTTCCCAGGGAGATTTTCAATCTGGGATAACAACAAAAATCCTTCTTGAGAAATATTTCCTTTCTTAATAATCCTCTTTGGGTCAGCTTCAGGTGTAGCCAGAGGAAACTGTGGAGTAGACCTCATGTGTCTACCCTTAAGAGCCACAACTGAAACAATGGAGTTTCTAGGTGCAAGATGCAATCTTCAATGGTACTGATATCTGATGCATCTTCAAAATTAGAGCTTCTTTGTCATTCTATCCCAGGGAAATGTCTTCAATTCATTCCTTGAAAACGACGCCAAAAATGTTAGCAGTAGAAGTCACCCTAAGATTTCATAATAATATAGTCACAACAATCCATGTGAATCAGTCAATCATGACCTCTCTCAGTATCAGAGGCAAATAATATGGAGCAAGAAAGATGACTTAGATTAACCAAGATGTCTACTGAACAAATACATAACCATAAAACCAGTGTTCTTCATAAAAATATTACAATAGTCGGGAGCCTAGCTCAACCATTCGAACTTTAACAAAATATCAGAACTAACTACTTATACTCAAAACTGTTGCAACCACCAGGAGTGTGATCGTACCATTGCATTCAAAGTTTTTAGTTGATGCCTTCTCTATCAGACTGTGCAGGCCTTCTTACGTCAGATGCGAACCCGACTTAGTGTGGGTTCTACGAGAAAATCTGTCCACTAGGGATGTTTGGATTGAAAATTGCCCCCCATGACCCTTCTCTCCATTCATTCCATTTATGGGGTGAGATCAGGTCTCAACCACCGCCCCCATTTCTATTAAATACCTTCATTAGAATCAAGACGCGGCCTAACACCCATGAATTTTCAGGTGGTTCCCACGACTTCTTCGAGTCAATCCTGACGCCTCGAGGCCAAGAAGATCTTGTTCTGTGACCAAATACAGGTGCTTTCGGACTTTGGTGTAGCTACTCTCCATCGCTCCATCTTCAATGTGACCTAGGGTGATGACCCTACACAATTGCGTAATTGGGGGATCTACCAAGGGTGGTCTGAAATAAAATCGCTTTTTTCCCCGCAATTCACCATGAACCACCATGTGTCCCTTTCTAAAAACCACGGTTCCGATTGCGGCCCTCCCCTAAGATTTTAAAACATGTGCACCTTTTGACCCCTCAATTTGGCGTGACCGTTGATATTGCGATCTAATATTACGCCCTCTGATCAATGACTCAACTCTGGCATTTTTTAGATTGACGAATCATATCTTCCCCTTCAAAACAATGGTCGAGATTTTCTTTGCGGATTGGCCTTTAGGAATTTCAATTCTCAAACTCCATTTTCCTTCTGCTACTTTTATCCAGAGTGAAGGATCTGGTGACTCGTGGCTCCTATTGATCGACAACTCAAATTCTCTTTGGGTGCTTCAGGCTTTGGTCCTTCGAGACTTTGCAATGTTTCTCATTTTAAAACTCCCGAAGTAAAACTACCGAAGTGACAGATCTGATGATGCGTGGCTCTTGCTGATCAACGACTCAGATCTATTTCAGGCCTTCAATACTTCGGGCCTTCGGTCACTTCGACAGCTTTGGAAAATTCGATGCTTTGGCGACTTTGGCTCTTCGGGTCTTTGGGACTTCTAAGAATTTCTGATTTCAAATCTCTCGAAGATCATTTACCCGAAGACTTAGATAGATTGCTACCTAACCCCTTTAAGATCAATGGTTCATGCTCACTTCAGGGCCTTTTTCTCTAGTGATATACTTTGTGCAATTTGGCACTTCCAAGCCACAGATCTAGACTGTTCTTGAAATCTTCTTCGTCGAAAGATTAAAATTGCCTTGTGCTTATGATTCAATCTTGAAACAGACTGCTAAGAAAGATGTGCGTTGTGTTCATGGATGTGGCCTGCACGATCAATGATTTGGATGATTGGCTGTGAGCTAAGAAGACAGGGATACCAATGACTAAAACATAGGATGCGAGTTCTCGCCCTTGGAGAAAACAAAGGGGCTTGGGGACAAGATTTCACTTGGGTAATATATTTAAGGAAAACCAGGGCGCACAAATGAACAAGGGAAAACAAAAAACGATTTACAAGTCGAAGGGAAAAAAACTTAAGATTTGGTCTGGAAAAAGGATAGAGACGGGGCAAGACTACATACTTGGGTATATCGACACACACCTATGGCCCTTGAAAACCCTATGTGATAACATTTTCCTCCACATGGGATGGCATGCTCCCTGCGAGCTGCCAAGAACACGTAGTTCTAGTGCCTTAGTTGTTGGGATATGGAGTCTAGATCAAAACTTCTGCTGAAGAAAATGGGGAGATATGTACACTACTCTACTAAAAATGAAAACAAGCCCATGGACTCCAAAAGGATCTTATTTATGTACACTCCTAGACTAACCGATTTTACAAAGTGTTAGGTGAAAGTGGGCTTCCACCAGAGCTAGTCAAGTAACCTCCTAACTAAAAACTTATTTACTCTGTCATTGATCAAATAAAGATAATGAAACCGTGACAACAAAACGATTACATTTTTCATCTCTCCTCATAGTGTTGAAGGAAAGATAAATTTTGGAGGCTTCAACACCTGGAAAACAAGAAACTCCATGTACTCCCCTAAAGGGTCATAAAATAGGGGACGAAACTTACTGGGTTGGTAACAAAAAACATGCTCTGTCTTATAGCTGCTCACATCTAGCTGAATGTCTGTGGAAAGTACAAGTGAGTGAAAAGTTGATGCAGGCCACTGATCCACTTCCTCTTTGTCTGCTCTGATAATGTCAGCCAGTTGAAGGAAAGAAATATCTTCATGTATATCAATGAATGGGTTCTTCTCCCTAACATGTTGCTCAATGTCTTTTGCGGGCCCAGGATGGCTGATTTCTGCCCAATGCTTTTCCTTACTGAATAAAGGAAAATGATCTATAGTATGGTCTTGGAAATACTTCATATCCACATTGGAATCTGATTCATAGCTTTCATACACATGTTGGCTGCTCCCCAAGTCAACAAAATGTAAGGTAGGGATCTTCTCTTCTTCATCTGAGTACTCATCAAAGATGGGTGAGCACAAAACTCTTTTACTTGCAAATAAAAATGAGCGACCTCTTGATTCTTCTCTTCAATCCTAGGTGAAAATACATAATGGGAAACCTCTTGAAGGAAAAGAGAACAATCCTCCTCCACAACTATCACTTTTTTTACAATAGAGACAACAGGTGCATCAGGGGCAGAATATGATACATCTATGGCTATGCTCATCCTCATGAAAGAATCCATGTTCAAGCATGCATACATGAAATTTTAATAATTGCTCACCAGGATGGTCATGCTTGCTTCCTCTGAATCTCGGAAGATAATCATCCCATTCATTTATAATTGACACTAGATGTGGATAACCAGCGATGGCTGAGAAATTGAAGGGGGAAAATACCTTGGCTAGGATAGCCTCCATAGCCTTTTGATTTTTCTCTGTTAAGTGGAGTCACCAACAGATTCTACACAGTGGATTCATCATGGTGATAGATAATCAGTCAGAATTATGTGTCCAGCTTTAGTTCATCATATAAAATTGGCTCTCTGCAATTTCGTTCTTCCCAAGGATCTTTTCAATCTGGGATAACAACAAAAATCCTTCTTGAGAAATATTTAGGATATCATGATCGATGATATACATAATATATGATAGTGGGGTTTTTAGCTTTACGCTTTCCCGGAAAAACTTATGTGTTATGTGTTCTTGATATTTCACTTTGTGATCATGGTTTAATTTTCTGCAAGAATAATAGTAGAAGTGATTTTGTATTTAACAATGGCATATAATTGTTAGATCAGGAGAATTGCAGGAAATACTTAGTTTGTATTGAAATTTCTACTTGGTATCAGAGCCACGGAGGCCACAGAGCCACGGAAGTAAGGTGTGGAAATAATAGTATGTTCGTAGATCCCATCTCTAGTAGGGTGTGAACCTTAGTACTGAAAACTACACACATTTCTAGGAGAAAAAATTCTCGCACCCTACTCAAAGGAGAGGTGTGAACTTCATTGAAATTCTTGCAAGTTGCATAAAGGAGAAGCGCAAACTTCCCTCACCCCACAATGAATTACAGTGCGAACTCCCTCAAAAATTTCGTAGGCTATACATAGGTAGGGTGTGAACTTCCCTTAGGATGCTCTCAGGTGGGGTGCGAACCTCCCAGGGCAAGAGAAATTGCAACAGTTTAGTTTTGTGGTTGGATAACATTCAAATTTGCAGGATTTTCTTAGTGCGACAGTTGATTCAAGATCAAAATGTCTTTCAATGGCTTGAGGTTGGAGTATGCACTCGAGGGAAGATCTAACTACATTGATTGGAAGGACAGGATGGAAGCAGTACTCAAAGACAATGGCTTGAAGGATTACATTGACAAAGATGTTCCTAATTCGGAAGCGACAGATACTGCAAATCTTGATGCATGGAAAAAGAAAGTGGAAAAGGCAAGGATGATTCTGTTGGAGGGAGTACGAGACCACATTGTCTCAAGTCTCCATGGTAAAACCACACCACATGCAATGTGGAAGGTTTTGACGGATCTTTTCCAAAACAGCGGCGACCATAGGAAATTGGCACTCAAAGATAAACTCAGGAAGATCAAGATGGAGAAGGGAAAGACCATTCCAAAATATCTCATGAAGATTTTCCAATGTCGAGATGAGCTTGGAAGTGTGGGAATAACAATCGTTGTTGATGATTTGGTGAGCTTGGCTCTCCTAAGACTTCCCAAGAGTTGGCACAGTTATCAAGACTCTGTCAATGGAAGGGAAAAATTGCCATATTGGGAACAACTATGGTCAAATCTAGTGTAGGAGGAGTTCAGGTGGAACACCAGAGATGGATCTTCATCAAAGTGTGATGATGAAGAGTATTGTGCTTTGGATGCAAAGGCAAGGAAAGGGAAAGGGAAGAAATTCCATTCAAAATCTGAGTCTAAAGTCAAGAAGCTGGATTTGTCCAAAGTGAAGTGTTTTCACTGTCATGAACATGGGCATCTCGCTACTAACTATCCGCAGAAGAGGAAGAACAAGATGGTTGTTGGAGCTGCAACTGGTGAGGCTCTTGTCTCACAATTTGAACTTGACTTCACTTTGATCGCATGCATGGAATCAAGTGCATCGGGATCGGTGTGGTATTTGGATAGTGGCGCTTCCTTCCACATGATGAGAGATAAAGATTCTTTCATTGACTTGGAGGAGAAAGATCTCATAATGCATATAGAGATGGGCGCCAGGCGACGATGGATGATACAATGCGACTGGTATTGGTACCATTACCTTTCAGAGGGAGTTAGGTAAACCATTTCAATTTAAAAATGTTATGCATGTTCCAGGTCTAAAGAAAAACTTGGTCTCAGTCGCAATGTTGGAGGACAGAGGCTATGATGTTGTTTTTAGTAGTGGAAAAGCCTACCTATGACATAAAGCAACGGGTCAAGTCAAGAAGATAGGGATTCGAGTTAAGAATCTCTACGTGCTAGAGGTATATGGCTGTGGTGCCATGATAGGCAAGGAAGAAAAAGTGGTGAGCCAGGATGAGGGTGAATTATGGCACAAGAGATTGGACCATCTTCATCATGGAGCCTTGAAGATCATGCAAAAAATATCTACTAGACTTCCAATAGGAACACTTAGTTAGATCAGTGCAAGGGGTTCACCCTGGGGAAGTATGTAAAGTCCACCTTTCATGAAAAGGAGAACCGTGCTTTGGTAATCCTGGAGAGAATTCACACAGACGTGTGTGGACCATTCTCGGTTGCTTCAACAACAAAACATAGGTATTATGTTATTTTTTTTTATGACTTTTCTCATAAATGCTGGATATATTTCATGTAGAAGAAGGATCAAACATTTTCAAAGTTCTATGAGTTTAAAGAATTGGTGGAGAAAGAGTCGGGGAAGAAAGTGAAGACTCTAAGGAGCGATAATGGTGGAGAATACATCTCTAATGAATTCAAAGACTTCTGCAACAGAGAAGAAATTCGAAGAGAACTCATAGTGCCTCATAACCCACAACAAAATGGGGTCACAGAGAGAAAGAACAGAACGATCGTGAGTGCAGTACGAGCGATGTTGCATGATCAGGGATTACCAATGCATTTTTGGGTAGAAGCATTAAATACTATAGTTTATGTGCAAAACCATTGTCCTCATAGAATACTTGGCATTAGTACACCTGAAGAAGCTTTCACTGGTAAGAAAATTGATGTTTCTCATTTTAAAATTTTTGGCTCATCTGTTTATGTGCATGTGACCAAGGATTCCAGGAAGAAGCTGGAACCAACTACCGAAGTTGGGATATTTGTGGGGTACACAGAAACACCCCATAATTATCGTGTGTATTTGTCGAACAGTAAGATGACTGTTATGCGACGAGATATAAAATTCAATGAGGGGAAAGCAATGCAGTTGTCACTTGAGAGGGAGCTAGACTTGCATGTAGAAGAGGAACTGTTGGTTCCCAAAGATGAGTCTCAAGATGTGGATTAGCCACATGAGGAGGTTCATGGAGTAGAGGAAACCACTGAAGCAGAGCCATCCATTAGAAATGGTAGAAAGCGCACCACAAAATTTGATAGATTGAGACTAGATGTTGCACAGAATGTAGGAGCCCCTACTTCATAGCGCAGACAGAGACAGTCTCCTAATAAATTTGCTGGATGCATGGCTCTCATGAGCAAATGTATTGTGACTGAACCATATTCCTTTTAGGAAGCAGTGCATGATCCCACTTAGGTTGATGCTATGGTAGATGAGAATGACTCCATTGTCAAAAACAGTGCATGGGAAATTGTCCCAAGACTGATTGATAAATCAGTGGTAGGTTTGAGATGGATCTACAAGGTAAAGCAAGTTGTTGATGGGAGTGTTGAGAAATACAAGGCTAGGTTTGTGGCCTAGGGCTTCTCATAGTTCAAGGGGATATATTATGATGAGAAATTTGCACCTGCCGCAAGGTACTCTTCCATAAGATCCATCCTTGCACTCTCAACACAGATGGGCTAGCGCATTCATCAGATGGATGTAAAAACTGTGTTCCTCAATGGGATCATTGAGGAAGAAATGTACATTGAACAACTAGAAGGTTTTGAGACCTTTGACAGATATTCACATGTGTGCAAACTCAAGAGATCATTGTATGGGTTGAAGGAAGCACCCCTGCTTGGTACACTCAGATAGACAGCCATTTCACCAGATTGGGCTTCACCAAAAGTGAAGCATATGCAAACCTATACCAAATTTTGGTGGAGGTAAGCTCTTAATCATTGGTCTTTATGATGATGATTTAATACTAATTGGTGATGAGTAGTTGATACACTCATGCAAGGATGACATTACAAAGGAGTTCGAGATGAAGGATTTGGGCCTCCTTCATTATTTCCTTGGATTGGAAATATGGAAGCGAGATGGTGAACTTTTTTTGTCTCAAGGCAAGTATGCAAGGGAGATATTGGGTAGGTTTCACATGGAGGGTTGCAAACCCATGGATACTCCTCTTCCAGGAAAATGGAGGAAAGAGGATGCTACTTCTGGAGAGGTAGTGAATGCTATTGTCTATCAACAGTTAGTGGGTTCGCTAATGTATTTAGTGAACACGAGACCAAACATTTTCTATGCGGTTAACCAGCTAAGTCAAGCGATGGTTAAGCCTACCAAACTCTTTTGGAAGGTAGGTAAGCATGTCCTGAGATATCTGAAGGGCACATCTGAGTATGGATTATGGTACAGACATATGGACAAGGTGAAGTTGCATGGATTCACGGATGTAGATTGGGTGGGTAGCCCAATGGACAGAAAGAGCACATCAGGGGGGATCTTTTGTATCATATCTACAGCTGTTTCTTGGTACAAAAGGAAACAAAGATCTGTGGCACTTAGTTTAGTGGAAGAGGAATACATGGAAGCAAGTCAAGCTGCATGTGAGGCTATATGGATGAGAAAGATCTTGGTTGGTTTGTTTGGTTCTCATTTAGATCCGACAATGATTTATTGTGATAATTAGAGTTGCATTAAAATCTCGATTAATCTTGTGTTTCATGATAGATCTAAGCATATAGATATTTGGTATCATCATCTCAGAGATTGTGTGTAGCATAAAATCATGTTGCTTCAATGCATTCCTACAAAAGATCAGGATGCAGACATTCTGACGAAGGCGCTCACTAGGAGAAAATTTGAATATCACAGAGACAGGATTGGGGTGAAGGATAATCCTTTTCTTGTTGAGAGGGAGTGTTGAAATGTCAACAAGAAACATGTGTCTAATTTATTTTTCCCTTAAATAAATTGGAAAATAAATATTAATCTATTATTTCATTCATAACTAAGTGAGTTGGAGTTGTGACAAAATTATAAGTGTAGTTAAGTGAGTTAAGCTCAGTTGTACTAGTTGTAACTAAACTTGCACTAGTGAGAGTTCAGTAAATCAATGAACTCACATGCAACTGAAAAATTCACCATGGTTAACTCATGCATGTCAGATCTAGTGGAGACCCAATTGAGATAACAAGTGAAAGGGACAGTTTGTCTATCAGTTGTGATTTGAGTGAAGTGCACTCATGCAATCACACATGCAGTGGATATGCTTATGAGCATGTGAAAACTAGGCAATTTGAATTCAATTGTGAGAATTCTAATTGCAGGGATTGTGCATAGGAGGTAGGCTATCTAGACACAGAGAATTGGCACATGTATTTGTTGATTTGTGTATGATAGTGTGAGATGATTGTATTGTACTGAGAGCTCTTGGATTAGATTTTTGTATGAGATTGTTTCATAATCCATGATATACATAATATATGATAGTGGGGTTTTTATCTTTACGCTTTCCTGGAAAAACTTTTGTGTTATGTGTTCTTGATATTTCACTTTGTGATCGTGGTTTAATTTTCCACAAGAATAATAGTAGAAGCAATTCTATATTTAACAGTGGCATATAATTGTTAGATCAGGAGAATCGCAGGAAATACTTAATTTGTATTGAAATTTCTACAGAGGACTCAATGATAATAACATTCTAACTCAGAAATATGGACTAGAATGCATAAGCAATTGAGGTCTGGAATCAACTTCAGTCAGTAAGTTGGAGTAAACGTGAGTAGGAGGAAGGATTTGGTGAGAAAATCTAGAGGTCTATCGTGAACATCAGGTCTTTCAGTAGTCTAAGGAGGAAAAACTTAAACTCAAGATCCTCTTGAATTCAAATCTCAAAGAAACTGAAAGAAATTATAACATCACTATAATCAAACATTCATCGTAATACAATCACAACAATCCATGCGAATCAATCAATCATGAACTCTCTCAGGATTAGAGGAAAATAAGATGGAGTTAGAAAGCCGACTTAGATTAACCAAGATGTCACAAGAAAAAATACATAACCATAGAACCAATGTTCTTCATAAAAATGTTACAATAGCCAGGAGCCTACCTCAACCATTTGACCTTTAACAAAATATCAGAACTAACTACTTATACTCAGAACTGCTGCAAATACCAAGAGTGTGATTAGACCATTGCATTCAAATTTTTCAGTTGGCACCAGGTCTATGAGACTGTTCAGGCCTTCCTATGTCAGACGTGAGCCTAGCTCAGTGCAGGCTCTACGAGAAAATACTTCCACCAAGGAGCTTTGGACTGACAATTGGACCCCACGACCCTTCTCTCCATGCATTCCATTTATTGCGTGAGACGAGGTCTCAACCATTGCCCCCATTTCCATTAACTATCTTCATCGAGACCAAGATGAGGTCTGACACCCATTAATTTCCCAGGCGGTGCCCACGACTTCTTCGAGTCAATCCCGATGCCACAAGGCCAAGCATATTTTCTTATGTGACCAAATACAGACGCTTTTAGCCTTCTGTGCAACTCCTCTCCATCACTCCATCTTCAATGTGACCTAGGTCCATGACCCTATGCAATTGTGCGATTGCAGGCGCTACCAAGGGTGGTCTGAAAGCAAACCGCTTTTGTCCCCACAATTCACCATGAACCACCACGTGTCCCTTTCTAAAAACCACAGTTCCAATTGCGGCTCTCCCCTAAGATTTTAAAATGTGAGCACCTTTCGACCCCGCAATTTGGCGTGACCATTGATATTGCGATCTAAGATTAGGCCCTTTGATTAATGGCTCAACTTTGGTGCTTTTTATATTGATGGATTAGATCTTCCCCTTCAAAACAACGACTAAGATTTTCTTGGCGGATTGGCCTTCAGGAATTTCAATTCTCAAACTCCATTTGTCTTATGTTGCTTTTATCTGGAGTGAAGGATCTGGCAACGCATGGCTCCTACTGATCGACGACTCAGATTCTCTTCTGGTGCTTCAGGCTTAGACCCTTTGGGACTTTGCAATGTTTCTCATTTTAAAAATCATGAAGTAAAAATCTTGGAGTGACATATCTGATGATGCATGGCTCTTGTTGATAAATGATTCAGATATATTTCGAGCCTTTAACAGCTTCAGAAAATTCGGTGCTTTGGCGGCTTCATCTCTTCATGTCTTTGGGACTTCTAAGCATTTCTCATTTAAAATCTCCCGAAGTTCATTTACCCGAAGACTTGGATCGACTGCCACCTGACTCCTTTAAGATCAATGATTCATACTCACTTTGGGGCCTTTTCCTCTGGTGACTCTATACTTCACGTAAGTTGGCACTCCCAAATGCCTGTGATCAATTGATCTGGACTTTTCTCAGAATCTTTGTTGTTGAAAGATTAAAATTGCCTTCTTCTTATGCTTCAGACCCAAACCAGACTGCTAAGAAAACTGCGCTTTGTGTTCATGGATGTGGCCTGCACGATCAAGGATTTGGACAACTCGCTGTGAGATGAGAAAACAGGGAGACCAATGACTGAAACATAGGATGCGAGTGCTCTCCCTTGCAGAAAACAAAGGGGCTTGGAACCAAGATTTCACTCAGGTAAGATATTTAAGGAAAACCAGAGCACACAAACAAACAAGGGAAAACAGAGAACGATTTACAAGTCGAAGGGGAAAAAGATTAAGATTTGGTCTATGAAAAGGATAGAGACGGGGAAAGACTATAGACTCGGTTATATCGACACACAACTATGGCCCTTGACAACCCTATGTGATAACATTTGGCTCCATAGGGGATGGCATGCTCCCTGTGAGCTGCCAAGAACGCACAGTTCTAGTGCCTTAGCTATTGGGCTATGGAGTCTAGCTCAAAAGAATAAAACAGGGAGATACGTATACTGCTCTACTAAAAATGAAAACAAACACATGGGCTCCAAAAGGAGATTATTTATGTACACTCCTAGAGTAACCTATTTTTACAAAGTTCTAGGTGAAAGTGGACTTCCACTAGAGCCAGTCAAGTAACCTCCTAACTGAAAACTTATTTACTCTGTCACTGATCAAATAAAGATAATAAAATTGTGACAACAAAACAATTACATTTTTCATCTCTCCTCCTAGTGATGAAGGAAAGATAAAGTTTGGAGGATTCAATGCACGGAGAAAAAGAAACTCCATGTACTCCCCTACAAGGTCATAAAATAGGGGACAAAACTTACTAGGTTGGTAACAAAAAAAATTCTTTGTCTTACAGCTGCTCACATCCAACTGAATGTTTGTGGCAAGTATAGGTGAGTGAAAGGCTGATGTAGGCTTCTGATCCACTTCCTCTTTGTCTGCTCTTATAATGTCAACCAATTGAAGGCAAGAAATCTCTTCATGTATATCAATGAATGGGTGCTTCTCCCTAACATGTTATGCAGTGTCTTATGTGGGCCCAGGATGGCCGATTTCCACCCAATTTTTTTCCTTACTGAATAAAGAAAAAGGATCTGTAGTATGGTCTTTGAAATCCTTCATATCCACATCAGAATCCGATTCATAGCTTTCATACACAGGCTGGATGCTCCCCAAGTCAAAAAAATGTAAGGTAGGGATCTGCTCTTCTTCATCTGTGTACTCATCAAAGATGGGTGAGCGAAAAAATATTTTATCTTGCAAATACAAATGAGGGACCTCTTGATTCTTCTCTTCAATCCTAGGTGAAAATACATCATGGGAAACCTCTTGAAGGAAAATATAAGAATCTTCCTCCACAAATATCTCTTCTTTTACAATTGAGACAGTAGGTGCATCAGGGGAAGAATATGATACATCTATGGCTATGAAATCATCAACACTATCAACACTCATATCTGGAGGCCTTCTTCTCTGGAAATAGAAAGATAAAATCTTTCATCCACATTTGCAAAATACTCGCTTCTATCCTCACTTTCTCTTTTAATTAGATATTCACCAGACTTATCACATGAGGAAGACTCTATCATCTGTTGGACGTGGAATGAATTTTTTTTACAAAAGTCATCCAAAATAAGACGAGACAGGTAAATCTTCTCATAATATGAATTAAAAGCATCGTGAAAATCCTTCAAAGAATGGATACTAACAGCAAGGAGAGATTGACACCATTCATGAGCATCTTCCTCTAAAGAAAATTTGAACATCTTGATAAAGACATCCTCGTGAAATAAGCCATGTTCAAGCATGCATACATGAAATTTTAATAATTGCTCACTGGGATGGTCATGCTTGCTTCCTCTGAATCTCGGAAGATAATCATCCCATTCATTTATAGCCGGCACTGGATGTGGATAACTAGCAATGGATGAGAAATTGAAGGGGGGAAATATCTTGGCTAGGATAACCTCCATAGCCTTTTGATTTGTCTCCCTTCAGCGGAGTCACCAACAGATTTTGCATAGTGGATTCACCATGGTGAAAGATAATCAGTCAGAATTATGTGTCCAACTTTAGTTCACCATCTAAAACTGGCTCTTTGTAATGTCGTTCTTCCCTGGGAGATTTTCAATCCAGGATAACAACAAAAAACCTTCTTGAGACAGCTTTCCTTTATTAATAATCCTCTCTGGGTTAGCTTCAGGTGTATCTGGAGGCAGCTGTGGAGTAGACCTTGTTTGTCTGCCCTTCAGAGACACAACTGAAACAATGGATTCCAAAAAGTGGAGTCGCCAGGTGAAAGCTGCAATCTTCAATGGTACTGATATCTAATGCACCTTCAGAATTAGAGCTTCTTTGTCGTTCTATCCAAAGGAAATGTCTTCAATCTATTCCCCGAAAACGACATTAGAAATGTTAGCACTAGAAGTCACCCTCAGATTGAAAATAAGGTAATCCCAGTACCCATCAATTTATACAGTAAATGTAAATGAGTTTTAGGTGATCAAATGGAGAGGACTCAATGATAATAATATTCTAACTCATAATTCTGGACTAGCATGCATAAGCAATTGAGGTCTGGAATCAACTTTAGTCAATATGTTGGAGTAAAGGTTAGTAGGAGGAACACTTTCATGAGAAAAGTGTAGAGGTATGTCGTGAACATCAGGTCTTCCAGCAACCTAAGGAGGAAGAAATTAAACGCAAGATCCTCTTGAATTCAAATTTCAAATAAAATGAAAGAAATTATAACAACACTATAATCAAACATTCATTATAATACAGTCACAACAATCTATGTGAATCGGTCAATCATGAACTCTCTTAGTATCATAGGAAAATAATATGGAGCAAGAAAGATGACTTAGATTAACCAAGATGTCTGAAGAAAAATTACATAACCAGAGAACCAATGTTCTTCATAAAAATATTAAAATAGTTGAGATCCTAGCTCAACAATTCGACCTTTAACAAAATATCAAAACTAACTACTTATACTCAGAACTAATGCAACCACCAGGAGTGTGATCAGACCATTTCATTCAAAGTTTTCAGTTGGCGCATGTTCTGTCGGACTGTGCAGGCCTTCTTACGTCAGACACGAGCCCGACTTAGTGTGGGCTCTGCGAGAAAATCCATCCACTAGGGAGCTTTGGACTGATAATCGGCCCTCACGACCCTTATCTCCACGCATTCCATTTATGGGGTGAGACGAGGTCTCAACCACCACCCCCATTTCCATTAACTACCTTAATCAGGATCAAGATGAGGCCTAACACCCATGAATGTTCCAGGCGGTGCCCATGACTTCTTTGAGTCAATCCTGACACCTCGGGGCCAAGAATATATTCTTTTGTGACCAAATACGGGCGCTTTTGGACTTTGGCACAACTCCTCTCCATCGCTCCATATTCAATGTGACCTAAGTCCATGACCCTATGCAATTGCGCAATTGCGGGTGCTACCAAGGGTGGTTTGAAAGCAAACCACTTCTGTCCCTGCAATTCACCATGAACTGACACGCGTCGCTTTCTAAACCATGTTTCCGATTGCAGCTTGGCCCTGATATTTTAAAATGTGTGCACCTTCCGACCCCGCAATTTGGCGTGACCGTTGATCTTGAAATCTAATATTAGGCCCTCTGATCAACATCTCATCTCTAGTGATTTTTAGATTGATAGATCAGATCTTCCCCTTCAAAAGAATGACCAAGATTTTCTTCGCGGATTGGCCTTCAGGAATTTCAATTCTCAAATTCCTTTTTTTTTCTGTTGATTTTATCCAGAGCGAAGGATCTAGCAATGCATGGATCCTACTGATCGACAACTCATATTCTCTTCAGGCACTTCAGGCCTCATCCCTTCGGGACTTTGCAATGTTTCTCATTTTAAAACTCCAGAAGTAAAACTCCCAAAGTGGTAGATCTGATGACGCGTGGCTCTTGCTGATCAACAACTCAAATCTATTTCGAGCCTTTAGGACTTCGGGCCTTCAACCACTTCGGAAAATTCAACACTTTGGCGGCTTGATCTCTTTGGGTCTTCAGGACTTCTAATCATTTCTCATTTCAAATCTCCTGAAGCTCATTTACTCAAAGGCTTGGATCGACTGCCACCTAACCCCTTTAAGATCAACGATTCATACTCACTTTGGGGCCTTTTTCTCTGGCGCTATACTTCACACAAGTTGGCACTCCCAAATTCCCATGAGCCATTGATCTGGATTTTTCTGGGAACCTTTTCCATTGAAATATTAAAACTGCCTTCTTCTTATGCTTCAATCCCGAAATAGACTGCTAAGAAAGCTGCACTTTGTGTTCATGGTTGTGGTCTGCACGATCAAGGATTTGGATGACTGGATGTGAGCTGAGAAAACAGGGAGACTAGTGACTGAAACACAAGATACGAGTGCTCATTTCTTGGATAAAACAGAGGGGCTTGGGGCCAAGATTTCACTTGGGTAAGATATTTAAAGAAAACCAAGGTGCACAAATGAACAAGGGAAAATAAAGAACATTTTACAAGCAAAAGGGGGAAAAAATTAAGATTTGTTCTGGGAAAAGGATAGAGACGGGGAAAGACTATAGACTCGAGTATATCGACACACACCTATGGCCCTTGACAACCCTATGTGATAATAGGATCAACTACCACAATTAGACCGAGTTGGGCAAGCACGTTTTTTATTGTGAAGATAGAGCTCTCCGATAAAGACTGAGAACATTGGCGACCCACAATCATTGTGAATCATCGATCGATGAACAAATCAGAAATGATCGGATCATGACTATGAAAAACTTGAGAGTGATAATAGGGCCTATGTTTTATTTATTCTGACACCATTAAGGTCTCAAGGAGCTAATCCAGCTCGAGGAAATTAACATCCTTGACCGAGAGGTCACGCAACCTCGAGGGAGAGTAGGGGGTTCTACATGAAGTGGTATCAGAGTCTAAAATTGTTTTCGAGTAGCAAAAATGATCTCAAAGTTGTACCTTGTGTGTGAGAAACAATCAACACAATGCCACCGAGGAGACGTGTGGAGTTGTCTATAGCCAATTGCATTGTATAAAGATAAATGAGAGAGATTCGTGCAAGATTAGAGGCGATGGAGGCAACACAGAGGAGGGCACCTGATGCTAGGGACATCAGTGATGCAGAAAGTGAAGAAATAGAATTTGAAGAAGCTGGAGGGGAAAATGGTGTAGACGAATGCTTTCTAAGATTGGTTTTTAAATTGGGAGCTAGAGCAAAGATATTAGACATCCCAGTGTATGAAGGCAACTTGGATGCTAAAGAATTGTTGGATTCGATAATATCCATGGACAAATATTTCGACTTTGAATATGTCGATGAGGAGAAGAAGATGAGACATGTTTTCACCATATTGAAAGGACATGCAACACTGTGGTGGGATGAACTATAGGATGATAGACGAAGAAAAGGCAAGCATAAGATAAATAATTTGGATAGAATGGTAGCCAAGCTGAAGGCTAAATTCATAGCCATGCTGAAGCATATTTGAAGTGAGAAGCTTCCATGGATTAGCGAGTTTCTACAGGAATTTCATTAGAAATTTCAATGGAATTTGTGCACCAATGATGGATACATTGAAGAAGAGGCACAAGTATTTTAAATGGATAGAAGAAGCTGAGAAAAGTTTCAATATATTGAAGGAGAAGATAACAAAACGACCAATTCTGGTCTTGCCAAATTTTGGGAAGACATTTCAAGTAAGGTGTGATGTGAGTGGAGTTGCAATTGGAGAAGTTTTGAGCCAAGATAATAGGCATGTTGCATATTTTAGTGAGAAGATAAATGAGACTAAGGGAAAGTACTCTACATATGATAAAGAATTTTATGCCATAATTCAAGCCTTGAAGAAATGGAGGCACTACCTTTCTCCAAGCGAATTTGTCTTGTATAGAGATAACCAAGCTTTACAATTCATAGCCAGACAAGAGAAGTTAAACCAGAGACATGCTAAGTGTTAGGACCACATATTGTACCCTTTTTGCCCATACTTTTTGCTATTATTTTACCCTTCATCACCTGCATTTTGACTTATACTATCATTTCATCTAATCATTCCAAGGTATACAACGTCCTTTCTCATTACTTTATGCTTAATCCGTTTTGCATAATACTTTACATTACTTTTGAACCTAACCATTGATTAGAAGTGCAGAAGTGTCCATATTTGCAGAATAGTATTTCAGACCGATGCTGAAACACGGAACTGCCCAAGGCGTATGTTATGGGAGATTCTGGGAAGCCACCGTTGAGTTGATGCTGAAACACGGGAGCTGCTACACAGTCCAAGGATGCATATGCCGAAACACGAAGCAGTTACACGGTTCATGCAGATGCTGAAACACGGAGCTGGTACTCAGTTCAGAACAGATGCTGAGACAC
>ML778782.1:575571-587862 GCA_009831015.1 Picea engelmannii | reverse complement strand
CTTTACTACAACACTAAGTGCTTTTGGAATTGAGCATATATAGTGCGCAACTATCTTTGAAACAAAAGACTTCCCTGGGTTGATAATTTATGTTTCACTTGGTTGTTTGAAATTAATTAAGCAATTATAGTGACCAACACTAAGTAGATAGAGTTTATGAAAAAATTCACTTTTATCATTAAACATATTTCTGGTAATGCTAACAAATTTGTTGACGCATTGAGCAGAAGATGTTTGATTCAACAAGAATTTCAAGTCAATACCTTGGGGTTTGAACACCTTCAGGATATGTACCGTGATGATCCAGATTTCAAAGAAGCATATGAAGAATGTGAAAATAATGTTCTCAGAGACAGAAGCCAGTGGATAGAGTATATGATTCTATATGGATTGATGTTTAAAGGTTGGCAATTGTGCATACTGAGGTGCTCGATGAGAGAAAATCTATTGAAGGAAAAACAAAGTATAGGTCTAGCTGGACATTTCAGCCATGACAAGACATTTGCACAATTGAACAGTTCATACTATTAGCTAGGTATGAGAGCAGAGGTGAATAAGTTTGTGAACAAATGTAATATTTTCTAGTATGTAAAGGGAAAGAAACAAAACACTAGATTATATCAGCCACTGCCTATTCCAGATAGGCCTTGGCATGCAATAAGCATGGATTTTGTGTTGGGATTTCCAAGAACCCAAAGGGGAACTGATTCCATATTTGTTGTGGTTGAGATATTATCAAATATGACACACTTTATCCCATGTCAGAAGACAAATGATGCAACACACATTGCAAATTTGTTTTTCAAGGAAGTTGTGAGACTTCATGGGTTTCCCAAGAGTATTGTCTCAGATAGGGAAACTAAATTTGTTGGTCATTTATGTAGAACATTATTGAAGAAGCTAGGGATAGAAATTTCTTTTAGTTCAACATATCACCCTCAAACAGATGGACAGACAAAGGTGGTAAATCAGAGCTTGGGAAATTTGTTGAGAATTTTGGTCACTGAACATCATGACCAGTGGGATCAAATTCTGTCACAAGCAGAGTTTGCATACAATGACTCAGTGAACAGAAGTATAGGAAAGAGTCCATTCCAGATAGTGTATGGAATGAATCCAAGAGGAGTATCAGAATTGAGAGATCTAGAGTAGAGTGAATTCAGAAGCACGGGAGCAGAAGAATTTGCTGCAAAAATGTAGAAGCTTCATAATCAGATCAAGGGGCAGTTGCAGAACATAAATGCATAATATAAATGAAAATTTGATTAGCATAGGAGAGAATTTCAGTTTGAAGTGGGAGATCAAGTCTTAGCACACATAAGAAATGAAAGGTTCTCAACGGGGACATACAACAAGATGAAGCTGAAAAAGATAGGACCATGCAAGATCCTAAAGAAATTTGGTGCCAATTCTTATGAGATAGAGCTGCCAAAGGACGTGGGAATATCACCCATATTCAACGTTTCAGACCTGTATCCTTATAGGGAAGACGATGTGAAAGCATCAGAAGATCAGAAAGAGATTCAGTGGGAGAAGCAGATGCCTATAGAAGAAAAGCCACAAATGGAGAAGATCATTGATTAGAATATTGACAAGAAGACTAGGAGAAAGATATACCTTGAGTATTTGGTAAAGTGGAAGGGACACCCAGTAGAAGATTCTAGTTGGTTAAATGAAGTTGATATCCAGAAGCATAGAAAATAATTGCAGGATCTCATGGACATGAGTCCATGAATTTTTGTCTAGGGGAGTATGATGTAGGAGCATCGTCAACAAGCACACATGGAGAGACAACTCAACGCCTTAGCTCACCTTTGAATCAATTCAGAATCTTAACGTTGGCGTTTCCTGCAAATATTTTTTTTTAAATGATTGAAAACTGAAGAAGATCAAAATGCTTGGGAGCTAAATGATCACGAGTGATCTGGGAGTTTCACTCCTAGAATTTAATGTAATGGAACTTAAGTGGTAGTTAGTTTTTTTTCTGGAGTAGACAGGTAGTCGGAGGGAACCCTAAGAGACCTCTGGGATAAGTAGGAATGTTGTACGCCCAAATGAGGCTACTGAACATGGACGATGGTGGAAATTTGTTAAGAGAGATCTGAATTTTAATTGTTTCTTTTCATAGTCGTAGCCATTTTTACATTGAATGAAAATACTAGAGGAAAATTGATCCAAATGTGTGTGGAGTTGTTGTTGCTAAACTCTTCCCTGTTATTTTATGTTTCCATGAATGAATGAGTTATGTTATTGAGCATGTGATACTGTGAAGTATTGGCATAATTTTTAAATTGTTTCTCTTCATTGATTTCATACAAAGTGTGCATATCGTCCACAAGGAGTGCATTGACAGAGTCTGTTTCGACTCAAAAGTTCAGAAGAGATAGCATGAAACTTCCATTTGCAAGGAGTGAAAAGGGATTGCTGCAAGGTGTGCATCACAAGAATATAAGTCTTGCATAAGAATCTATTGCAAGGAGTGCATAGATTCGAAGTTCGACTAAGTGTCAGAGTAACCCCTTAAGGAGTTACAGGGTTCGAGAAATAAATCTCAAGAGAGATAGCGGGAGAAATATTCAAAGAGAGTGAAGTTATGAAGGTTTCATGAGTTATCAGTCAAGATCCATCCATGAGGGAGTGAGATCATTCTAGATCATTGGATCTAGGCAAAGTACATGAGTTTTAAGTCTCTGTGTGAAAGGATTTATCGAAGTCCCGAAGAGGTTAGGGGCTTTCCATCATCCAGAGGGAAAGGTGGTGTAAGATCTACAACTCCGAAGAAGAAGAACTTCAGAAGTTTTGTAGACAAGGAGAAAATGAAATCGCCAAAGAGTCGAAGGACGAAATAGATCCTGGTCGTTGGTCGCCAGAAGGTACGTGTCAACAGATCAAAGAATTCATGGAAAGTCACTTCGAAAGATTTCAATTGCGGAGTATGAAAAACTCCCAATGTCCTGAAGGATGAAGCAAATCACAACCGTCGACTGTTAGAGGAGTGTCGGCTGTAGATTTGGTCCAGGTTAGTTCACCGGTTCAGAGTTTGGGGGGGAAGGTGTAAGCTGCATTCAAAAGCACCGAAGCCCGAACTCACGAAGAGGATTGCAATCCTTGGTTGTTGGAGGACACGTAACCGTAGATCCCATTTGGGTAAGTTCACAGTTTAGGGTTCAGGTAAAAAGGAGTAAGTTGTTCTCAAAATCTTCGAAGCCCAAAGTTGCAAAGTGTCAGGATGTTAAGCCTCGGGTCACAACCCGAGGTCACATGCAGAGAAGAACTATTGGAAGGAGATAACGCCCATGGGCATTGGGATTTGGAAAAAGTGCTAAGAAAGAAGGAACTTTAGTGTCCGTTGATATGTGAACGAAGATCGATGGTAGGGAATCATTGCGGAGCGTGGAGGTGAAATTAATGAACGTGCTAGTTCATGAAGGGGGATCAACGAGCACGATTAGAACAAGTTGGGAGAGCAATTTTATGATTGCGGAGATAGAGCTCTCCAATAAAGAGTGAGCACGTTGGTTCCCCGCAATCATTATGAATCGTCGATCGATGAACAAACCATAAATGACCATGAAAAACTTGAGAGTGATATCAGGGCATGTGTTTGATTTATTCTGAGACCAGTAAGGTCTCTAGGATCTAATCCAACTCGAGGAAATTAAGTTTCTTGATCGGGAGGTCGTGAAGCCCCGAGGGAGAGTAGGGGGGTCTGCATCAGAATGATACCAGAAACTCAAGATCAGGGGTGCAACACATATATCACTCTTACAGTCATGCACTCATTCAATCACAAAGATTTACCAAAAAATGAGTATCACTACTACAAATTAGACAAGTACATTCAAGACATAATTATAGGCATCAAACCCTTTCAAATTATTAAATTTTGTAGAGTGCAAGAAAAAATTATCTATTTACGAGATGTAACCATCGAAAATGACTATGGGAGTTCTCCTTACCACCCAACCATAGGCTCTACTTACTCAGTCAATTTGGAAGTAAGCCAACCCAGTGCCAAACCATGATACCACCAGGGATTTCTGCACTCACTCATGTGTTTTCTCTTGCAGCAATAGATCTCCTTTTATCGATTCTTCTACAAACCTCTCCTCATAACTCCTCCCAAGTTCCCCTCTTTTCCAGATATCTCACCTCTAGAGATTTATTTCTACCCTCATGTATTTCTCTTGCACTCATCACTTGGGAAGGTTCTCGACCTATCCCCTTCCTTGTATCAGAAGGAAATTGGTTTTCCCATGGTTTATCTTGGAAATTGTGACATGGTACTCGATGGTACCCCTGGATGACAATTTATTTTTTCCTAGCTAGGTCTTCCCATACCTATGTTCATTGAGGGTGGTTGGTTTCTCAACCACCAACCCTTCCTCATTAACTGATTTTCCTTGAAATTAGAGTTAAAGAGAATATTTAAATATTCCCAAAATCAAATATTATCATCAAGGAGGCTTGGGTCCTCTTTATAATTAAGAAACCCTCTCTAGGTTATATTCACTCTTTCCCCTAGTGGTATCATGGACAATACTTTAAGGATTCACCCCACAATCCATTTTTTGGCATTTATAATTAAACAATATTTACAATAATTACATTCCATTTCATTGAAATTATCAATTGTTATTAATTACATATTTAAGGGTTTAGAGAGGGGGTGTTACAATCCCCTCCCCCTTCAAAGGAACATCGTCCTTGGTGTTCTTTACTTCTCAACAACACCTTCCATGCCTTCTTCTTTTAGCTGCCTCAATAATGTTATTCCTCTTCTTGGTCTGGTCTTTTCCCATACTCTTGGCCTTTGTCAAATGCCTACAATAATTTCAAACAACAAGCATATTAATCACCATTTCATGCAATTTTTTTTTATTGTTGTTCAAAAATTAAGAGGAAATATTCGCATTATCACAATACTTATCTATGCAATTTCATGGATCCACATCTAGTTGGTTGTCTTACTAACTTGGCCCACTATTTTTCCTTGACATACCCATTGTGTGCATGATCCCAACCAATAACTTACAAGGATTATCAAAGTCTCCTCTTCCTTGTGGTCACTCACCCTCTAGGCCCAGGCTCAGGCATCTCCTTCTTTGCTATACAATTGCTCGGGTGATCGATCATTCCTTTCCAATATTTTCTCGCACACAAATAGTTTTCGAGACTTCACCGAGTCTTACAACTAAGGCGTCCCTCTGGATTTATCTTTCCGAGGTCATGATCAACATGGCCCATTTCCATGCTTTTTAGCTTGACAACCATTATCTATCCTTTTAGGACATATTTTTGTCTCACCTGTATCACATACATTCAATAATTTGTGAGATGTTATTATCAATTTAATCACAATTTCCATTTTTAGATTTGTTCCCTATAGAGACCAGATCCCACAAGTATGAGATTTTTTTCTTCTCATAATAGTTTGGCTCTTTTACAATCAGTAGGCACTGGTCTTCCTTATGGGATTACATCACTACCATACCCAAGACCCTTCTTTTTGCAATTCATTCTTTACACAACCACATAAATTGTTAGTTCTCATGCACTATATATTTTCATTGCACACTTGTAGTGGCTTCCAAACTATTTTGAAATTGTGCATACTAACAATCATATCACTTTTATCTATTCAATGGTGTAAAACAAAAGGAAATTTCAATTCCTTTCACATGCATCATTTCAACATACCAAACTTTTCAAAATGCAATCAAATATTAAATGAAATTGATCAATGTGCAAAGTCCATGGCCACATTCACACACATTACACCCTTTCATTATTTTTAGATTATTACATTTTATGTTAGGCACTTTTCCATGGTGTGTTGGGTTTTTAGCCAACCTATCACCATATGGATTCTCTATCCACATTCATTATTACAACATAACTATTTTTCTTCTTTAAGTTGATCATGAGCTCAAATCAACATACATTTTATGAACTTAAAATTTCATATTAATGCACTCAAGCATTCTTTCTCCTCTGGTAATTAGGGTGCCAACATTTATGGCCACTTGATTTCTCTCTTTTCCATTCTTTTATTTTGTAGAGCATTGGAATATACTTATTCCACAAGGGGCAGTTCAAAACATGCTTACTCTCTTACCACATACATCTCCTCAATGCATTTAATCAATGTGTTTCTTATGAGCACTTTTTTTCCCAATCACTCTTTGATTGGTCAATGTATTCATGGTATATGTTTTCATGAATTTCTTGCAAGGATCTCAATCATCCTTGGCTTCTACAGGCTCCTCCCTCTGTCCTTCAGGTTTCTCCTTCCTTAATCATACCCTTATTGGGTATTAATGGCATATGAAAACCATTCAAAATTACATGCATATCATCAAATAATGAAAAACATTTCAGAAGGGATTCTTACCCAATCCATTTTGAATTCTCATGTCACATGGGCTTGAACACTTTTATACCTGTTTTGGCTGCCAACACCCTTTCTTTCTTTACCTCATCAGTGGTGCTTTATGGTGGTGCTTTATGGGGGCTCCCAAAGTCCCTTCATCCATCTCTTCTATTCAACATCCTTTTGTATTCATCATCTACTTGAGGTTTTCTACCATTGTCACTTTTCTTCCTCAACAACTCCAATCATTTCCTACAATATGACATGCATCTTCACATTTAAGATTATATCATCTGTCATAAAAATGCAAGTACCATAGCAGTTAAATCAACAATGATTTCATATATGTCACAACATATCCATATATGCATTCCACCATATTATCCTTAATGTTTTCATGAGTGAAAACACAATCAATTTTCAATTGTACATACATAATTATCAACATTCTCATGCTAGAGAATTTACACAACCAACATTTCAGTCTTCTCATCCCAGAGAAACATACTGGACAATAAGAAAAGAGTTAAGGGATTCTTTCCTTTTTTCCAATTCCTGCTACACAGCTCAGGACTTTCAATCCAGTTTAATTATTTTCCAAGGCCTTACTACCTTCACACAATATAGATTAACCAATCCCATTCATTTAAACACATTCAATATTTTATCTTTCATTTACCAGTTGTACTTATTTTCAGAACTGCTCTTTTAAAGCATCCAACTCTGTTAAGCAAATCAAAGTTTTTAGAATGAGAAAAGTATTCATCCTTTTCTCCTTATCTGCTTCTGCAGTCTGTCCCTTTTTGGGATTTACCTGCTGTATTCCTTGAGTAGTTTCAACCAAGTCTGTCTTGACCCTTTTTCCTAAATGTTAACAACATCTTGTTGATTAAGGTTGGTTGTCATTGATGTCAACCCTTGAAGAAAGCCCCACAACACAAAGGTTTGGGTAATGGACCCAATATTGTTTGATGTAAAGATGACTCATTATTGTCATGTCATGGTTGATAAGAAGTAAATATGGATGAACTCGAAAGTGGTTCCCTTATGGTGAAAGCCCTCACGGGAAGACGCTTTGCGGAGTAAGAGAACCCATGCTTAATTATGGAATAATGAGATGAAGGACAATGAATTTTTCAGGTAAACTATCCTATATGGATAGTTCTTGTCATTCCATTTTTTTTGGTATGTGGAACATCACATAACTCCTCATGATTAGAGAGTTATGGCCATGAGAAGTTGGAGACCCCAGGTTTGGGTAATGGACCCAAGATTGTTTGATGGATAACATAATGGGTTATGATATATTTTTAGATAATACTAGTATATATGGATAGTACATGTCATTCCATTTCTGGTGGAATGTGGAACATTTCATAACTCACAGTTTGAGAGTTATGGCCTTACGAAGTTGGAGGACCCTCATATGTCATCTAGAAGCCCCAAAAGGTCAAAGTAGTCAAAGTAGTTTAAGAGATTTTAAAAGGTAAATAATGAAGTGAAGTAATGAGTATATTATAATTCAAAGTGAATACAAAATAAATTATTTCAATAATAAATTTAATGGAGAAATTAGAATTGGGTTAACCCTAAAATAAGGGAAGTGGGGCCAAGTGACCTAGAAGATGTTTTTAAGGAAGTTACTTGGAGAGTATAAATAAGAGGCAAGTCTCTCTCATTTTAATCACACTTGAGAATATTGAATATCTATAGGTTTCTGAGGTAAAAAAGGATATGTAAGACGAAATTCTGAGGGAAGGTGAAGAAAAGAAGGCCGAAATGAAAAGAAGGATAAATTCTTTTGACGGTGCTTTCTAAGGTATGTTATTTACAGGTCATCTCACCATTTTCGCCATAATTTTTTTTTTCTATAATGATTTAGACCATGAAATTATTATTCCATTGGGAAAACATATCCAAGTATATTTTGTAAAATATTCATCTTGTGGGTCATTGTATTTTTGGAGTTACACTGCGTGGAAAATAGGGTTTGTGGCTAGTCCTGAAACTAGTCAAAAACAAGTGTTTCGAGTAAAAACGTCATAACTTCTTCATAACAGATCCAAATTAAGTGAAACCAAATGTGTTGGTTAGGGTACAATATTTAGTATGTATTTTCACAGTTTCAGATCAATTCAATAAATATTCTATGCAGGGAATGCTCTACAAGGTCGCTCTCTAGAAGAAGCTAGAATTCAGCAAGGTATGTCATTTTTGCTATAACTCCTTTTATGAAAGGATCCAAGTAGTGAAACCTGGAGGAATTGCATAAAAAACACTAAATAACATTGTGTATCAGTTTCATATATTTATACATTACAGGTACAAAGTTATGATTACTTCAAGTTAGGGTTGTTGACTAATCCAAAACTAGGCATGTGAGACTAAAGAAAAGTTTGATGAAAATGATAGTCTCTTGTTGTTGAAGTTAAGGAAGGATTGCAGGAATGTGATCATATACATCAGGTCTATTATAGAGCTACAAATCAGATTTGGATGATGAAATTGATGAGGGCTTTTGGTTGAGGTACATGTTGAGTACATGGTTGAGACAAGTAGTTGTTGAGTTAGCACATACATACAAATTTATTACATTACGAAAAGAAAAAAATGTATCAGTCTCCTTCAGAAATGATAATTCATCCAAAATCATTGGAGAAGGCACAGTCTGAATTGAGAACAAGAATGAAAAGGCACAAAATGTTCTATTGGTAGAAGATATGAAACATAGTTTTCTAAGTGTGAGTCAAATGTGTTACCAAGGTCATAAACAAAATTTCGATTCAGAAAAGTGTGAGATAATAAAATAAGGTTCAAGGAAATTGGTCGGTACAATTGCAAGAACTTCAAACAACATATATGTGTTAAGTGAAATTGGAAATGAAAAGTGTTGTCTAGGAAAGGAAGATGAAAGTTGGATATGTCATAGAATAATGGGTCACATGCAATTTGATAACCTTGTCAAAGTCAGCAAAAGAGAAGCAGTCAAAAAAATGCCCCAGATCACGAAACCAACCAACACTTTATGCAAGCATTGTCAACAAGGAAAACAAACAAAGACTAGGTTCAAATCAAAGGAATATTCAACAACACGACCACTGGAAATTGTGCACACTGATCTATTTGGACCAACTACAACAAAGGGCTTAAAAGGTGAAAAATACTTTATGTTATTAGTTGATGATTATACAAGAATGATTGCAGTTTGCTTTCTCAAGAACAAGTCAGAAGATTTTGAAAACTTCAAGATTTACAAGGAAATGGTTGAAAATGAGATGGATTCAAGAATCAAATGTTTGAGATATGTTAATGGAGGAGAGTTCACTTCAAAGGAATTTATGGACTACTGTAGCAGTCATGGAATAAAAAGACAATTCTTCATTGCTAGGACACCTCAACAGAATGGAGTTGTTGAAAGAAAGAACAAGACAGTACAAGAAATGGCTCGAACAATGCTAATGGATTCCAAATTGACAGATATATTTTGGACATAGGCAGTGCATACAACAGTTGACATTCAAAACAGAGTAATGCTAAAAAACAACATTGATAAAACTCCCTATGAGCTATGGAAAGGAAGACCAACAAATGTGAAGCACTTTAGAGTTTTTGGAAGAAAATGCTACATCAAAAGAGAAGATGGAAGAATGGGAAAGTTTGACTCTCGTGTGGACAAAGGAATACTTTTCGGTTACTCAAGTACAAGGAAAACATGCAAGTGTTACAATCTAAGATTGAACAAAGTTGTGGAAAGCATCAACGTAAAAATTGATGAAACAAGCAGACCAGAATCAAAGGAAGAAGAAAACAAATCAATGGAACAACTTTTTGAAGAATAAGATGAAAAAGAAGTAGAATACAAAGATGAATATGAAGAGAATCCGACAGAAGCAGAAGAGCAAGTTCAAAAAGTATCTCCAAAGACACATAGAAAACGAGTACAGAAGAATCATCCTTCAGATCGGATTATTGGAAACAAAGATGTAGGAGTTGATACTAGAAGAAAAATCCGTTCACGAGAACAAACACACCTAACACTCTTATCCACAATTGAACCAAACTGTTTTGAACAATCCAACAAGGATGAATTTTGGAATAAGGCCGTGGATGAAGAATTTGATCAAATAGAGAAAAATGACACTTGGGAATTAGTTCCAAGACCAAAGAATAAAAATGTGATCGGCACAAAATGGGTTTTCAGGAATAAATTGAATGAAGATGGACAGGTTACAAGGAATAAAGATAGATTAGTATGTAAAGGATATGCACAGATTGAAAGAATTGTCTTTGAAGAGACATTTGCCCCAGTTGCTAGAATGGAAGCAATTTGTTTACTTTTAGCTTATGCATGCTCCAAAAATGTTAAAGTATATTAGATGGATGTAAAATCAGTTTTTTTGAATGGGGAACTTGAAGAAGAATTCTACATTGAACAACTAGAAGTATTTCAGTTGTCAGAGAACATACACTATGTATGTAAATTAAAGAAGGCCTTGTATAGTCTAAAATAAGCTCCTAGAGCATGGTACTCCAGACTGGATAAGTATCTGCAACAGACAGGGTTCAGAAAAGGAAGTGCAGACAACAACCTCTACATCAAAGTAAGTCAAGGTAATATTTTATTAATTGAAGTTTATGTTGATGATATTATTTTTAGTAGTGATGATGGCAGATTAAGCCATAAATTTGCAAAAGACATGCAGAATGAAGTTGAAATGTCGTTAATTGGAGAACTATCATTCTTTCTGGGACTTCAGATATGTCAAAGAAACCTAGGAATTTTTATTTCTCAAACCAAGTATATCAGAGAAATGGTAAAGAGGTCTGGAATGGAAGATTGCAAACTAGTTATCACTCCCATGCAAACGAGTTGTAAGTTGAGCAAAGATGATGATTTGAAGTCTACATATCAAAGGCAATACAACTCAATGATTGGTAGCCTACTATATGTGACAACATACAAACCAGATGTAATGCAAGCAGTTGGACAGGTGGCATGATTTCAAGTAGCACCAAAGGAATCACATGTATTAGTAGTAAAGAGGATTTTTAGATATCTCAAAGGAACAAAAGATTTTGGATTATGGTATCCAAAAGGAAAAGATCTATCACTTATTGCCTACACAGATGCAGATTAGGCAGGTTGTATTGATTACCGATGAATAACTAGTGGATCAACGTTCTACTTAGGTGAGTGTTTGGTATCATGGCTAAGAAAGAAACAATCATCAATATCTCTATCTACAGTCGAGGTAGAGTATATTGCAGCAACATCATGTTGTACACAGGTTCTTTGGATGAAACAAAATTTGACAGATATAGAGGTTGAGTATGATGAGCCCATTCCAAGATTGTGTGATGTAAAGATGACTCATTATTGTCTTATCATGGTTGATAAGAAGTAAATATGTATGAACTCCAAAGTGGTCCCCTTATGGTGAAAGCTCTCATGGGAAGACGCTTTACGGAGTAAGAGAACCCATGATTAATAGTGGAATAATGAGATGAAGGAAAATGATTTTGTTAGGTAAAATATCCTAGATGAATAGTGCTTTTCATTCCATTTCTGGTGGTATGTAGAACATCGCATAACTCCTCATGGTTAGAGAGTTATGGCCATGAGAAGTTGGAGACCTCAGGTTTGGGTAATGGACCCAAGTTTGTTTGATGTATAATGGTATGATTTATGATATATTTTCAAATAATACTATTCTATATGGATAGTACATGTCATTCCATTTCTAGTGGTATGTGGAACGCCACATAACTCCACAAGGTTTGAGAGTTATGGCCTTACGAAGTTGGAGGGCCCTCATATGTCATCTAGAAGCCCCAAAAGGTCAAAGTAGTCAAAGTGGTTTAAGAGATTTTAAAAGGTAAATAATAAAGTGAAGTAATGAGTGTATTATAATTCAAAG
>ML778782.1:562013-575521 GCA_009831015.1 Picea engelmannii | reverse complement strand
GTAAATAATAAAGTGAAGTAATGAGTGTATTATAATTCAAAGTGAATACAAAATAAATTATTTCAATAATAAATTTAATGGAGAAATTAGAAGTGGGTTAACCCAATAAATTATTTCAATAATAAATTTAATGGAGAAATTAGAAGTGGGTTAACCCTAAAATAAGGAAAGTGGGGCCAAGTGACCTAGAAGATGTTTTTAAGGAAGCTACTTGGAGAGTATAAGTAAGAGGCAAGGTTCTCTCATTTTAATAAAACTCGAGCATATTGAATATCTATAGGTGTCTGAGGTAACCAAGGATATTTAAGCCGAAATTCTGAGGGAAGGTGAAGAAAAGAAGGTTGAAATGCAAGGAATGATAAATTCTTTTGATGGTGCTTTCTAAGGTATGTTATTTACAGGTCATATCACCATTTTCACTATAATGTTTTTTCTATAATGATTCAGATCGTGAAATTTCTATGCCATTGAGAAAAAATATCCAAGTATCTGTGGTAAAAAATTTAGCTTGTGGGTCATTTTATTTGTGGAGTTACACTGCGTGGAAAATAGGGTTTGTGGCTAGTCGTGAAACTAGTCAAAAAAAGGTGTTTCGAGTAAAAACATCATAAATTCTTCATAACAGATCCACATTCAGTAAAACCAAATGTGTTAGTTAGGGTATATTCTTTAGTATAATGTGTCACAGTTTCATATCAATTCAACAAAGATTCCATGTGGGGCACACTCTACAAGGTCGCTCTCTAGAATAATCCATAATTCAGCAAGGTATGCCATTTTTGCTATAACTCCTTTTATGAGAGGTTCCAAGTAGTGACACCTGGAGAAATTGCATAAAACAAATTGAGTAACATTGTGTATCATTTTCATATATTTATACATTACAGGTACAAAGTTATGATTACTTCAAGTTAGGGTTGTTGACTAATCCAAAACTAGGCATGTGAGACTAAAGAAAAGTTTGATGAAAATGCTAGTCTCTTGTTGTTGAATTTAAAGAAGGTTTGAAGGAATGTGATCATATACACCAGGCCTATTATAGATCTACAAATCAGATTTGGATGATGAAATTTATGAGGGCTTTTGGTTGAGGTACATGTTGAGTACATGGTTGAGACAAGTAGTTGATGAGTTGGCACATACATGAGGTGTATAGTTGATGATGTTGGTAGATATTGATGAGTCATAGTTGATGAGTAGTTTACACATGATTGGTACATACTTGGTACATGGTTGGATGCACTTTTTGTAGTTGGAGAGCATAGGGGGTTGTAGCCTCCTTTTGGTTGTAGCCAGAGAATTGGGGAGTTGGAGCTTCCCTCAAGTTGTAGCCTGAGAAACTAGGGGGTTGGAGCCTCCTTCCACTTGCAACTGGAAAACAAAGGAAGTTGGTGCTTCCAATGAATGTAATTCTTCAAGACATATAAGAAAAAGCATTCCATTGTTTTCTCCCGATTTGGGTTTCCACATAAAACACTGGTGTACTGTGTATGTGTATGTTTGTTCATTTGTTCATTTCTTATTTACTCTGCAGTTATTGGATGATAATTCTTCATTGATATAAAACTTGGATTATATGGTTAAAAAGGATTAAATTTCTCTATTATTGATTCACCCCCCCTCTCAGTAATCCAACACATCCTACGGTATCAACCATATTTCACAATTTAACATTTGAGTCAGTGCAATTTACCAAAAGAAAATTTTGGAATGTCAAGATCCTATCACATGTCGAATCTCGATTCATGCATTATGTTTTAAAATGTTATCCAAGATCCGTATACAAGCAATTTTTGTATCCTACTACCTACTTTTCCAACAGTTGTTTAAGGTTATAAATATGTTCTCCTGACAAAGTTCTTTACACAGTTCCTTCAGATGGAACTTCTTCAACATGCAACTTTCCTTGTTACATATTCATCATTATCTAAGATGACCTCAACCTCGATGCAACCTCAACTTCTTTATTCTATGGATTTACCCATTGTTCCATAAGGAATATCATCATGCATTCTTATGATGCATTCCAAATACACATTCAAACATGTATCTTTATGTTATCAACTTGCTTCCAATCTGTGTTTCAATGCACTTAATCACATGCACTAACATGCCATGTGTGTCCACCATAGGCACACTTAATAGTTTCACTTCATATATATTTAAATAATTCTACTCATGATCATTCATAGTCATTTACACACAATTTTCAAAGGAAAAAATCATTTTTCCTTCTACTCATAATAACAAAGCATCCTTACTCATTGTTCCTTCAACATTCATACTAGCTCTTTCTACTCATAATAACAAAGCATCCTTACTCATTGTTCCCTCAACATTCATACTAGCTCTTTCTGAAGAGTAGAACACAACTTCTTCCAACCATTAATCAATCAATAAAATTCAACCCCTTTAATCTAGGGTCAACCATGTATTCATGTCCTTATTTGGCCCATGCAAGCACACTTGTTCCATTACCGCCCTCTTACTAAGGTAGTCATACCATGCCTTCAAGCATATAAGTGTATATGTGTGTTTGTGTGTGTGTGTGTATGTGTGCGCATTACTTGGAAATTTAATATTATTCACTCATATTTATATGATCTTAATATCAACTTCTTTGCAGTTATCTTACAACTATCCACATGACTAGTTTCTTAGACATAATCCTATTTATGTTTCCCTCATGAGAGAGGGAAACGTAAATAGGATTATGTATGAGAAACTAGTCATGTGGATGGCTATAAGATAGCTGCAAAGAAGTTGATATTAATATCATATAAATATGAGTGAATAATATTAAATTTCCAAGTAATGCACACACACACACACACACACACACACACACACACATGTGTGTGTGTGTGTGTGTGTGTGTGTGTGTGTGTGTGTGTGTGTGTGCATTACTTGGAAATTTAATATTATTCACTCATATTTATATGATCTTTATATCAACTTCTTTACAACTAGCTTATAGCCATCCACATGACTAGTTTCTCAGACATAATCCTATTGATGTTGCCCTATCCCATGGAAACAATTAGGAATCATTTATATTGTCCAACTGCTATGAAAACATTTAAGATTCAAAAACACAATTAGGTAATTTCTTAGTTATGTTTGAAATTAACACACAACTTTCATTGAAGTGATGATTGAAGCTATGTGATTCATTTCATTGGTTTCAATCCCATTTCTTCACCCCTGTGAGCATCACCTGATGCAATGAGTGCTAAGTGGACTATTTAATTATGAGAATTATTGGTCATTTGTGAATAATACTCATGGATATGGGTCATAGATTAATGACTTACACTACGCAGTTAATCTCGAAAATGATATCTATTATGTTGCACCACGGAAGCCCCTCTATGCTTAAATAGTAAGAGTGAAGGGAGCTCTAACTGGATAGTTCACAATGCACAATACTTGCTAAGGTTTTGAAAATGGGGTAGCAAGCTAAGTGGGCTTGATTGTGGGGAAACATCCAGAGTTAAGTGCACTTGAGATAGAGGTGTCTTGGGATGGGTGACCACCTGGGAAGTCCTGGTTACCGAGTGCAATCCCTAGAAGTGATGATTGATGCTATGCGATTCATTTCGCTGGTTTCAATCCCATTTCTTCACCCCTGTGAGCATCACCCAATTATTGGTCAGTTGTGAATAATACTCATGGATATGGGTCATAGATTAATGACTTACACTACGCAGTTAATCCCGAAAATGATATCTAATATGTTGCACTGTGGAAGCCCTTCTATACTTAAATAATAAGAGTGAAGGGTGCTCTAACAAGATAGTTCATAAGGCACAATACTTGCTAAGGTTTTTCAAATGGGGTAGCAAGCTATGTGGGGAAAACTCCACAGTTAAATATGCTTGAGCTAGAGGCATCTTGGGATGGGTGACCACCTGGGAAGTCCTGGTTACCGGGTGTAAGTCCCGAAAGTGATGATTGATCCTATGCAATTCATTTCATTGGTTTATGTAATACCCCTAGGCCGAGCCTAATACTTGCTAACGTTTTTCAAATGGGGTGGCAAGCTAAGTGGGCTTGATTGTGGGGAAAAATCCACAGTTAAGCGCGCTTGAGCTAGAGGCGTCTTGGGATGGGTGAACACCTGGGAAGTCCTAGTTACCGGGTGCAACCCCCAAAAGTAATGATTGATGCTATGTGATTCATTTAGTTGGTTTCAATCCCATTTCTTCACCCCTGTGAGCATAACCCGATGCAATGAGTGCTAAGTGGACTATTCAGACTATGAGAATTATTGGTCAGTTGCGACCAATAATCATGGATATGGGTCATATATTAATGACTTACACTATGCAGTTAATCCTGAAAATGATATCTAATTAGAACTCTTATACGTTAGATAATCATTGTGTATATTGAAAGTATAATTTGTTGCATTGTGATTTCTCATATGTGCATGATATGCTTGTCTTTGAACCAGTGAAATGTTATTAATTGATTGTTTTGTACTTAGGAGTTTTGGTTGAATGCACATTTATTTTATTTTATTTTTGGTATTAGTCATTACTTTCAATTATTCATCTTATTTGTCTCTAGGTATTCTTCTTGTGGCTATGGAAATTGCACTTCATTATGTCAAAGGATTTGAATTGGGCCTCATAAATAATTTAATTTCCAAGAACCTTTAACATTGACTGAGGTGTAATTCTCATGGCTCTGAGCACTTTGAAGTCTTAAGGATTGATTACATTTTGGCATGGTTGAGAGGGTATTTGGTGGGATTCTTGATGTTTATATGATATTTCTAGAAACTTTGTGCTTTGGGAGGTCTCGATGTCACTTCACTTAGTGCACCCTCCTTGATGAGCTTCCATCCCCTTTCTTTGAGCTTTATTAGTTTCTTACCTAGGCTTAGACTGTACAACCCTCCTTAGAGCCATTTACTAAATTTGAGTTTTCTTTATTTGGAATCATATGGTAGGATCTTAGTTATTGGTGGGTTTTTTTATGAATGAATTTTGAAAGGGTGATTTTATTGATATGTTGTCCATATCAAGAGATAAGCCTACACTTACTATTATTGCAAAAGAGCGAGCATTCCATATGTTGGTTAATTTTAGGATTTTCTTTCCTATTTTTGTCCTTTAAACCCTCCTTTTAATTATGACCATGCATAAGTTTAATTTTGGGATCTCTTTCTAGAGATAGTGCTCCCTATCCTTATTTTCAATTTTAAAATACATATGATTCATTAAAGGATAGAAATAAGTCCCTACTTGGAGGAGGAAAGGTGAATTTGGTCGTTGATTTTAGTACAGGTCTATACTAGTAATATGTAACTTGAAGGAGGATTATTAAATCATATTTAGAATAGATAATACAACATTTTTAAGAGGTTTATAAGTCCTTTCCAAAGAAGATTTAGAACAACAATTTAAGTAAATCCAACATCTCTAGTTCAATAGTGTTAAAACAACATATTTAGAGTGTAAAGTTAGATAGATTTTAATTATGACCATGCATAAGTCTAATTTTGGGATTTCTTTCTAGAGATAGTGTGTCCTATCCTTATTTTCAATTTTAGAATACACATGATTCATTTAAGAATGGAAACAAGTCCATACTTGGAGGATGAAAAGCAAATTTGGTGGTTGAGTTTAGCATAGGTTTGTTCTAGTAATATGAGACTTGAAGGAAAATTATTAAAAGAGATTTAGAATATATAATCCAACATGTCTAGTAGGTTTAGAAGTACTCTACAAATAAGATGTAGAACATAGTTTATGTAGATCTAATATCTCCAATTCAATATTATTAAACAACATATTTAGAGTGTAGAGTTAGAGAGATTTTTCACCAAATTTAGAATTCATCTACGACGCTTTATAGGAGGGTTATAACATGCCTACTTCAACAAAATTAACATATTTAGGGAGAAAAATTATCCTAATAGTAAACATTTAAATGGCCAAAGATTGTAACTTTCCATAAACTTCAAACTGCCAACATCTTTGTGGAATAGACAAACAAAAATCAGGAGTTCAACAAACATTGAAAAAATCATTTATGTGAGAATTTTTAATTTTTCACCCATATCTCATAAATCCCTAAATTTTGACAGTTTATGTAAATGTAAAAAATTCAACTTGATTTATATTGGATGGGAAAACCAAAAGAAAGGGTATTTTGATAGGCCACATCCCTGTAGATGAACAAATCTATTGTCGAAGCGCGTCTGGTAAACATGCTTCAGAACTATAATATAAGTTGCATCAGAATCAAAAGATTTTGTAGCTACTCATTATAATAATGGTTAATTAAATCACTATGCATTAAGAAGTATGGAATAAACATAAGAATAGACAATTTTACCTCTAACCCTCTTCAATGCATACATTCTATAGTTGAACATGTTTAAGTGGAAAAAAGGAGTAACGTGTAATATAAATGAGGCATAGGTATAGGTTGTGAATGGGAATAAAAGATAGAACTGTGACAAAATGAGTCCATTTTAAGGACTCAAAATCTCCCCCAGACAGAAGATGTCGCATGTCCTCATGCAACCAAAATGACTTTTCTCCCTTCAACAAAATTTCAAAAACTTTCCCCCCTTTCTCCTTAGGTTCTGTCTTAGGCATCTATCAGAATGTTGAAGCTTGAGGATTGTCCCTGTCCACTTTTTTCCATTTCCATCTTGGTCTAATCTTGCTAATCCTGCTCTGCATATACCATTTTGTTGCTTTGGTTTCTAGAAACTTCTTTTGAGATTCTATTTTCTCTTTGTCTTTATGCAATTGTGCAATATTAGATTTTAAGGCTGAGTTTTATAGCTTGATATAATTATCATGGAGTGTTAGCTCCTTGAGTTTTTCCTTTAAATTCCTAACCCTTTCAACTCTCCTTTCCTTGTGAGAAGTAGAAACATGATCTATTTATATATCCTTATCAATCTTAGTGTCATCATGGACCTCATAATCTGTTTCAAACTGACAAAATTCTTCATTCAATTCCTTCGAATCATAAGTAGAAAAGTGAAAACTGGGTGATGGAGTAGAAAATGAATCAGACCTAGGATTTTTGTGTACAACTGTCTTCTCCATTTTTTCTCATTGTTCTTGGTTAGAATCTTTGAGTTCAATAACTTCCTTGTCTTGGGCCTCACTATTATCTATTGATATTATGGTAGTTGTGGGAGGTATTAATCTCCACTTATAACCTTTGAAAATACTAGAATATTCTGATAAGCAAGATAAACCATAAAGCCTTCGATAATAACCCTAGAAGACAAATCGACTTAATAGAATAATTAATATTGAGTTATTATCCCTCGGGAAGAGAAGTTATCCCAATCAGTTAATATGGAGAAGTATAAATAGAGGGCACTAGAGCTCATTTGTGTCTCACTCACTCACGACTTCATAAGGAAAAGAAGTGTGCATGAGTGAAGGAGAACTGCAACCGTTGCAGTTGTGACTTTGTCTTGGGTTATTGGTTTGGAATTTCTGCTTGGTATTTGGTTATCCTTTCTTGGTGCGCTAGCCTTGGTTGGCTATTGGCCTACTACCATAATTATTCTATCCGTCAAGGTTAAGGTGGTTAGGGGTGGCCTTTGTGCCTATGGTTGGGTGACAATATTGATATATTGTCTATGGTGAAATGAGGACACCCACTTTTCTAAGAGGTTATGGGCCCACACCTCCTTAAGTCAATATAACCACTGGAAGGAAGCTAAGCTATAATATTACCAATCTTGTTGAAGAATTTTCGCTAGGGTTTGTAGTAGGTGCAATTACTGAAGCATTGCCTCTAGGGCTACTATCAGGTGCAACTGCAAACCCTAAAGCCTCTTTCCCAACACCTTATGGTGGAACATTTTACTCAAGGAGAGGATATTCTAGTGCGCCTTAGTCCAACGCACTTATTGACACTCTCATAAGGAAAAAACATTAAGGTTGATATTTTGGGTCAAAGTCAATGTTTGACCAATCCAAGTCAATGTTTGACCAGTCAAAGTCAAATTTTGACCAACTATCAGTCAACAAAATAATGAATGAAAAGATAGATCATCTACACTATTCATCTCTTATAGGAAATCTTGAAGATGACATGTGGATACTTGACAGTGGAGATTCCAAGAATATAACAGGAGACCAGGTCAGACTCTCCAGTCGAAATGAAAAGAGGACATCCTACAAGGTAGAACTTGGAGACAAGAACACCTATCCATTCAAAGGAATTGATCAAGCCTTCGTTAAATTGAAATTAGGTAACAATGTTCATTTGAGTAATGTATTATATGTACCTATTTTAGAAAATAATCTTGTATCTATATCTTTCCTAGAAGACAAAGGAAATATAATAGCCTTTGTATATGGTGAAGTACTATCTTGGTCTAGAGACTCCAACATAGAGAATGATATAGTTATTGGAACTCGTGAAGGAAGATTATACAAACTACTACAACATAATGATGAAGCTCGTGTACATTATGAAGTCAATCCTAGTGAACTTTGGCATAGAAGGTATGCTCATCTTAACTATCAAGCATTACCTTTCCTCCAGAAAATGTTTGAAGGAATACCATAACTACAATCTACACATGAAGGAGTTTGCAGAGGATGTGCACTTGGTAAAAATGTTAAGACGCCATTCTCAAGTAGCAATAAGAGATCTAAGAAAATCCTAGATCTAATACATTTAGATGTTTGCGGTCTGATGCCAGTAAAATCTCTAGGAGGTTCTCTTTATCATGTAATCTTCATACATGATTACTCAAGAAAGACTTGGTTATATCTCTTGGAGAAAAAAGGATGAATTTTTCAGCAAGTTTCAAGAATTCAAAACAGAAATAGAAAACCTCACAAGCAAGAAAATCAAGACTTTGAGAAAATATAATGTAGGAGAATACACATCCAAGGAATTTTTTTCCTTTTGCAAATCAGTAGGGATTAGGAGGGAGCTAACCGTTCCTCACAATCCTCAAAAAAATGGTGTAGTAGAAAGGATTGCAAATCCAGGGCTTGCAAATTCTTCAAAAATTTTGAATAATGGATTGCAAATCCATGGCCACTCCTATGACCACATATATAAGAAAAGTAAGAGACTCATATTCTAATCCAATAGATTCATCCCTATATCGAAAATTGATTGGGTCGTTGATGTATCTAGTGAATACTTGACCAAATATTTTCTTTGTTGTAAACACTTTAAGACAATTCTAGGTGGAACCCATACATGAGCATTGGATAGTTGCAAAGCATGTCCTAATATATATTCATGGGATGCTAAAATATGGTTTAAGATACACCTTTTCCAGTGATATACAACTTCATGGATTCATAGATTCAGATTGGGCAGGGAGTGCAGAAGACAAAAGGAGTACTTCAGGGATGTGTTTCAGTTTGGGCTCTACTATGATATCATGGGCCAATAGGAAACATAAGTCTGTCACACTCAGCACATCAGAAGAAAAATATATCATAGTATGTGAGGAATGTACCGAAGTAGTATGGTTGAGGAAGTTGATTTATGGATTATTTGATCAGGTACCATATTTGAACCTAATATACTGTGACAATCAAAGTTGTATGAGGCTATCAGAACACCTAGTGTTTCATGATCAGTCAAAATATATTGAGATAAAATAATAATTTATTCGTGATAAAGTCCAGGAAGGAGAAGTGAAACTCCAGTATATCTCCATAGATGAGCAGGTAACATTATTTTGACAAATTCTTTGCCCAAGATAAAGTTTGCATACTTAAGGGACAAGATGGGGCTCGTGGAGATAACTCCCTTAGTTGAAAGGGAAGAGGTGGTTCCCCGGGTTGGAAGGGAGCATTGATATATATTATTTATTCATGGGCAGTCATTTTCCAGTTTGGAAAATGGTCCAAGTTGGGTAGTTCCTTTCCAGTCTGGAAAGTGGTTTGAGATTTCTAACGGACAAAGATTTTCCAGTTCGAAAAATGGTCTAGATCGGACAATCATTTTTGTAATGAAAATTGTCCGATAGATTGCTAATGTACAATAGACACCGATTCCTCTTGTGGCCAATGTGGGGCAATGGTCTTAGATAGTCATTCTTCTTGACAATCACTGTTGGACATAGTGGTACGATATTGTCATTGATGTCAAAAGGGTGTATAATAACATTAATTGAATCTCGGAAGGGAGAAGCGCATTGCATAAATGCTATCAGGATTTAAATCTCCACGATAAAACTCCAAAAGAATCAAGGAAGAATCTTATTCGTTGATGAATTTTTCAGGATAGTCTAGGACTGCCAGATCGAGATGAAGCCAGAAACTGGTAGAAATTAAATCCCAACCATTAGATCGAGATAAATAGTCCTCAATCATCAGATCATAGTCAAAGGAAGGAGACTATCAACTCCAATGCTAACTACTCTGACGAAAATAAGTCAAGAATAGGTAAGTTTACCTGAAGGCCGAAGCCGCGAAGTTACGAACTATCGTCAACCATTGATCTTGAGAGAAATATCGGAACTATCAGATCACAGTAAAGGGAAGGAGGCAGTCAACTTTGACACGGACCACTCTGGTGAAAAGAATCCAAGAACATGTAAGTTCACCCAAAGTTCGAAGCCCTGAATTTCCAAAGTGAATGAGGGCCATCATATCTGGACAATGCATGTTGAACGTTGGATGAGGATAGGCGGGTCCAATTGTGGTCAAATTCGACACTGAACACTTTGGCGGAAAAGGGTTTAAAAACATGTAAGTTCACCCGAAGGCCGGAGCTCTGAAATCATGAAGTAAGACATGTGGCAAAAGAAGAATATGACATGTGGCACACACATTAAGAGCCCACGTCATCATAGACCATGTCGATAAGGACACATGGCACAATCAAATGGTGACAAGTGTCAAGGTCAAGTTGGCACTTTAGGTATATGTAAGTCATGAATCTAGGTGACATGTGGAAGCCACTTGGGTAGTGCCACATCAACGGTGACTTCAAAAAGTTACTTCGCCCTGAGAGTATGTCCTTCAGGGATATCCAGTTTATCCTACCAGAAATTGCCCGAAACACCGAAGGCTGAAGTCATGGAATAATGTTGGTCATTGATTTATGATTCTCATGAATCTTTCTTGGTTGTTTTATTAAGCCAATGGAATAGCGTGAGTGTGGACCATTGAACGACAACAAGCGGTCACCGTCATTCTGTGAATTATTCGATAGGTAAATCTTCAAAGGGAGTGAACTACTTCATAGCTCGAGTAGCCCAAAGTCCTAGAGTCATGCATAGCCGAATGCCCGAAGAGCAGGAGTTCCTTTGTGCCTAAGCCCAAGTTCCTAGCTCCTATACTTGTGAAGGTTATTAAGTAGGGAAGTTCTGATAAGCACTCCAGAGGTATTTTCTCTGGAGGAGTTGGAAAACTTCAAAAGTCAGAGTCCTGAAACTCTGAAATCCTGAAGTAAACAAGAACCGTCTGCTCAAATGTAGATTAAGTCTTGACCGTCAATTTGTTTAAAACCTATTAATAAACCAGGATCGTTCATCCAATGAAAGATCAACTGGTTTGCATGGGAGTGATAACTGGTTTGCAATCTTCCATTTCGAACCTCTTTAGCATTTCTATAATATACTTGGTTTGAGAAATAAAAATTCCTTGGTTTCTTTGACGTATCTGAAGTCTCAGAAAGAAGGATAGTTCGTCAAGTAACGACATTTCAAATTCATTTTTCATGTCTTTTACAAATTTTTGGCTTAACCTATCATCATCACTACCAAAAATAATATCATCAACATAAACTTCAATTAATAAAATATTACCTTGACTTACTTTGATGTAGAGGTTGTTGTATGCACTTCCTTTTCTGAACCCTGCCTGCTACAGATACTTATCCAATCTAGAGTACCATGCTCTAGGAGCCTGTTTTAAACCATACAAGGCCTTCTTTAATTTACACACATAGTTTGTGTTCCCTGACAACTGAAATCCTTCTAGTTGTTCAATGTAAATTTCTTCTTCAAGTTCCCCGTTCAGAAAAGTTGATTTTACGTCCATCTGATATACTTTAACATTCTTGGAGCATGCATAAGCTAAAAGAAAATGGATTTCTTCCATTCTGGCAACCGGGGAAAATGTCTCTTCAAAGTCGATTCCTTCAATCTGTGCATATCCTTTACATACCAATCTAGCTTTGTTCCTTGTAACCTGTCCATCTTCATTCAATTTATTCCCGAAAACCCATTTTGTGCCGATCACATTCTTATTCTTTGGTCTTGGAACCAATTCCTAAGTGTCATTTTTCTCTATTTGATCCAATTCTTCATCCATGACCTTATTCCAAAATTCATCCTTGTTGGCTTCTTCAAAACAATTTGGTTCAATTGTAGATAAGAGTGCTAGGTGTGTTTGTTCTGGTGAACAAATTTTTCTTCTAGTCTCAACTCTTGCATCTTTGTTTCCAATAACCCGATCTGAAGGATGATTCTTCTGTCCTTGTTTTCTAGGTGTCTTTGCAGATACTTGTTGAACTTTCTCTTCTACTTCTGTCGGATTCTCTTCATCTTCATCTTCCTCTTCTTCTTCTTTTTTATCTTCTTCTTCAAAAAGTTGTTCTATTGATTTGTTTTCTTCTTTCTTTGATTCTGGTCTACCTGCTTCATCAATTGTTAAGTTGATGATTTCCACAACTTTGTTTAATCTTAGATTGTAACAGTTGTATTCTTTCCTTGTACTTGAGTAACCAACAAGTATTCATTTTTCCACACAACAGTCAAACTTTCCCATTCTGTCATCTTCTCTTTTGATGTAGCATTTGCTTCCAAAAACTCTTAAGTGCTTCACATTTGTTGGTCTTCCTTTCCATAGCTCGTAGAGATTTTTATCAGTGTTGTTTCTGAGCATTACTCTGTTTCGAATGTGAACTGCAGTATGCACTACCTGTGTCCAAAAAATATTTGTCAACTTTGAATCCATTATCATTGCTCAAGCCATTTCTTCTACTGTCCTATTCTTTCTTTCAACAACTCCATTCTGTTGAGGTGTCCTAACGACTGAGAATTGTCTTTTTATTCCATGATTGATGGAGTAGGCTATAAATTCCTTTGAAGTGAATTCTCCTCCATTATCCGATCTTAAGCATTTGATTCTTGAATCCATCTCATTTTCATCCATTTCCTTATAGATCTTGAATTTTTTAAAAGCTTCTGATTTGTTCTTGAGAAAACAAATTGCAGTCATTCTTGTATAATCATCAACTAATAACATAAAGTATCTCTCACCTTTTAAGCCTTTTGTTGTAGTTGGTCCAACTAGATTAGTATGCACAATTTCTAGTGGTTTTGTTGTTGAATATTCCTTTGATTTGAAGTTGGTCTTTGTTTGCTTTACTTGTTGGCAATGTTTGCATAAAGTGTTGGTTGGTTTTGTGATCTGGGGCGTTTCTCTGACTACATCTCTTTTGCTGACTTTGACAAGTTTATCAAAATGCATGTGACTCATTCTTCTGTGCCATAGCCAACTTTCATCTTCCTTTCCTAGACAACACTTTTCATT
>ML778782.1:515301-550013 GCA_009831015.1 Picea engelmannii | reverse complement strand
TTATAATACACTCATCACTTCACTTTATTATTTACCTTTTAAAAACTCTTAAACCACTTTGATTACTTTGACCTTTTGGGGCTTCTAGATGACATATGAGGGTCCTCCAACTTCGTAAGGCCATAACTCTCAAACCATGAGGATTTATGTGACGTTATACATACCAACAGAAATGGCATGACATGTTCTATCCATATAGAATAGTATTATATGAAAATATATCATAACTCGTACCGTTACCCATCAAACAAACTTGGGTCCATTACCCAAACCTGGGGTCTCCAACTTCTCATGGAAATAACTCTCTAACCGTGAGGAATTATGTGATGTTCCACATACCACCGAAAATGACATGACAATAACTACCCATCTAGGATATTTTCCCTGACAAATTCACTTTCCTTCATCTCATTATTCCACAATTAATCATGTGTTCTCTTACTCCACAAAGCGTCTTCCCGTGAGGGCTTTCACAATAAGGGGACCACTTTGGAGTTCATCCATATTTACTTCTTATCAACCATGACAAAACAATAATGAGTCATATTTACATCAAACAATATTGAGTCCATTACCCAAACCTTTGTGCTACGGGGCTTTCTTCAAGGGTTGACATCAATGACAACCAACCTTAATCAACAGTTGATCCACTGTGGTAATTAATAAAATATCAAATTAATTGCTAATTGTTGAAAAAATGGTAATACTGATTCACCCCCCCTCTCAATATTTCCAACAATTGGTACTAGAGTGAGTGCCTTTAGCATAATCTAATAACTTGAAGGTAGATCTTGAAAGAAATGGATCAGCAAGAGGGAATGTCTTCCAACAAGCACCATTGTTCAATGGAGGTGGCTATTCTCTCTGGAAAATAAGAATGAAAAGCTTCTTGTTGGATCTTGGTTTTGATGTCTAGAAATCTGTTGTAGATGGTTACACTGCACCAGCCAATCCACCCACATATATTGCAGGAAAGAAAAGATGCAATGACAACTCAAGGGCAATTAATGTCATTCTAGGAGGATTGACAAATTATATATGTGTGAAGGTTATGCACTGTAAATCAGCTAAGGAAATATGGGACAAATTGGAATTTGTATATGAAGGATATAACAAAGTCAAAGAAGCCAAACTACAAACCTATAGAACTCAGTTTGAAAATTTTAAAATGAAAGAAGAAGAGAATTTTGCTAAATATTTTCATATACAACTTCCAATTTGTCCCATATTTATACAACGTTGCTAAAATGAAATAAGCCAAACTACAAACCTATAGAACTTAGTTTAAAAAATTTTAAATGAAAGAAGAAGAGAACGTTGCTAAATATTTTCATAGGGTAGATGAGGTAGTTAATTCAATCAGAGCAGCGGGAGAAGAAATTACCAATAAACCTATCATACAAAAGATATTAAGTTCATTACCTATGCGATATGATGCCAAGATTTCTACAATTGAAGATAGGCCAGAACTTGACAAACTCACCGTATATTAGCTTCATGGAATTTTTACAACATATGAGATGAGAACAGGGAATGAAAAACCATCAAAAAGAGAAACAACCTTTAAAGCATATAAAACAAAGATCGGGAAGGAGAAAAAGACCAATGATGAGTTATCAGATATATCTGATGAAGAAACTGCCAACTTCATAAAGAAACTCAAGAATGGGACTGGGAAATACAAAGGAAAGATTCCTCTAATATGTCTCAACTGTGGAAAAATTGGACACTTTGCCAATAAATGTCCCCATACTAGGTAGGAGGAAAGCAATTATGAAAGAACCTTCAAATATCAAAAGAAAAGAAAAACTAATGATAAAAATAAGTTCTACAAGAAAAAAAACATTCTTTACCCAAGAAGATAGTAGTTCATTAGAAGAAAATGAAGAAGAGGAGCCAAAGATTCTATTTATGGGAATAAAAAATCAAGATGATAATCATTCGGAAGATGAAGAGGAAGTGAACTTCGAAGAAGAATTCCTTCATGTAATTGAAGAACTAAGAAAAACTAAAAAACAAAACAGGTTACTAAGGGAAGAGCTTCTATAGATTGAAGAAGCTACTAAATCAAGAGAGAAGGAAGTTTCCAAAATCATCAGTGAGTTGGAACAATTGATTATTAAGTTAAAAACTCAACTCCAAGAAACCAAAAGAAAAGAAGAAATATTGAATAAAGAACTCAGTGAAAAACAACAAATGTGTAAGGTATTGGAGGATGAAATAGTTCAACTAAAAGGGAAACTAGAAAAAGAAGATATTAAGTCTAAATTTGAAAACAACTCAAAAATCTTGAATAACATTCTTATCAGTCATAAATCATCAAATGATAAGACATGACTAGGATATAATCCCTCTACAAAACAAGAAAATGACAAAATCAGCTATGCAGATGTTCTTAAGAAACCCATAAATAGAAAAGAAAAGAAAACACGAACAATACCATTTGAAACTATCCCAAGTAAACATAAATCTGCACCTTCTGCTAATGAAAAATATAACAAAAAGAATAAAATCATCAAAAGGAATCCCTCCAACATAAATCAATATATATTCCTTGGTTATTGTTATTCCTGCAAAAAATTTGGACATAAAGCAATACACTGTAAATCTTATAGAGAGTACAATCCAAGAAATGTTCAAAGATATGGAAATAATAAGGATAATGCAAAAATAAGAAAATATAACTCATTCTCTCCCTTACAAGACTACAATGTTGAATGTTACAAATGCAACAACTATGGCCATAAAGCTAGTGAATATAGATTTCCAAATTATGATAAAAGGATAAATACTCCCAATAATAAAAAAATATGGAAGAAAAAGAAAACATAGTGTAATGTAGCCTTATATGCAAGAAATCAAGGATTTTAGTGGTATATAGACAATGGATGTTCCAAAAACATGACTGGAGATCAAATAAAATTTCTCAATTTAAACAAGAAAGGAAAAGGAAAAGGAAAAAGTAACTTTTGGAGATAATATGTCAGCCAAAATACTAGGAAAAGGCATTGTTAGTTTAGGAAATAATAAATCCAAAGCAAAAGATGTACTTCTGGTAGAAAATATTAAACCTAATCTCCTAAGTGTAAGTCAGACATGTGATCAGGGTCACATACTTACTTTTGATTCTCAGAAATGTGAGATCAGAAAAAAGGACATTGGAAAGCTAGTGGCAGTTGCACCAAGAACATCCAGCAATGTGTACATCCTTAATATAGATGAAGAAGAAAAAAATGGTTTAATCCATGTAGATGAAAGTTGGCTATGGCATAGAAGGTTGGGGCATTTAAGCTTTGACAAATTTATCAAATCCAACGATAAAGAGGAAGTTAGGGACTTGCCAAAAGTGATTAAGCCTTCAAATTATATTTGTAAACATTGTCAAATAGGAAATCAAACAAGAGTTAGGTTCAAAACAAAAGAGCATTCCACAACAAAACCATTAGAACTTGTTCACACAAATATATGTGGACCTACTAGAACTAAAAGTACTTATGGTGAACAATATTTATGTTGATTGTTGATGATTACACAAGATTGACCTGGGTATTCTTTCTAAAAGAAAAATCAGAAGCCTTTGAGAAGTTTAAAACGTACAAAGACCTTGTAGAAAATGAAACAGATCTCAAAATTAAATGTCTGATATCATACAATGGAGGAGAATTCACCTTTAAAGATTTCATTCAATTCTGTGAAAACAATGGTATCAAAATTCAGTTTTCAACTCCTAGGACTCCTCAACCTAATGGAGTGGTATAAAGGAAAAACATAACAGTTCAAGAAGTTGCAAGAACCATGCTAAATGAAGCCAAGCTTCCAGACAAATTCTGGAGAGATGAAATCTATACAACAGTCCATATAATTAATAGATCTCAATTGAGACCCAACCATGACAAAACCCCTTATGAACTATGGTTTTGGAGGCCAACATCTATAAAACACTTTAGAACTTTTGGAAGTAAATGTTCCATTAAGAATGATGAAGATAGCTTAGGAAAGTTTGATCCAATATCTGATGAAGGAATTCTTTTAGGATATTCATCTAATAAGAAAGCATACATGTGTTATAATATTAGACTACTAAATATAGTGGAAAGTGCCAATGTAAATATAGATGACCTAAAAAAGAGCATATCCCAAGACATTGATAAAAAATATCAACAAGAAGATGATGATGTAAAATCTCAACAAAAAGATGATGATGTAGAATATCAGCAAGAATATGATGATAATGAAACACGGGAAAATGAACCATATAATGATGAAAAAGACAATGAAGAAACACCCTTTCCATAAGCTCCATCAAAAAGAGTTCAAAAGAATCATCCTAAAAGTCAGAATATTGGAGATAAAAGTGCAGGAGTGGAAACAAGAAGGAAACTCTCTTTTGACTCAGAACACACAATGTTATCCCTAATATAACCTAAGTCATTTAAATAAGCTAGCAAAATTAAATATTGCATAGAATCAATGAATTAAGAACTAGACCAAATAGAGAAGAACTAGACTTGGGAACTAGTTCCAAGACCCAAGGACAAGAATGTGATAGGAACCAAGTGGATCTTCAAGAACAAACTACATGAAAATGGGGAGATTATAAAGAACAAAGCCGTATTATTTTGAAAAGGATATTCCCAAGTGGAAGGTATTGATTTTGAAGAGACTTTCTCTCCAGTAACAAGACTTGAGGCCATCAAAATGTTCCTAGAATTTGCATGCTTCAGAAATTTCAAAATATATCAGATGGATGTCAAGTCATAATTCCTTAATGGAATACTAGAAGAATAAGTCTATGTTGAGTAACCAAAAGGATTCATGTTAATAGAAAATTAGGACTATGTGTGCAAGCTAAAAAAGGCCATGTATGGGCTTAAACAAGCCCCAATAGCATGGTTCTCAAGGCTTGATTAGTACCTGCAAAAACAAGGATATAAGAGAGGAACTACTGAAAACAACTTATAAATCAAAATCGAGGATCAAAACATGATTTTTTTTTGTGGTATATGTAGATTACATCATATTTGGAAGTAATCTTACTACACGAAGCAGAAAGTTTGCAACCAAAATACAAGAAGAATTTGAAATGTCTATGTTGGGAGAATTGTCCTTTTTCTTAGGTTTACAAGTAAATCAAACGGAAAATGGAATATTTGTTTCCCAAGCCAAATATATCAAGGAAATGCTAAAGAAATTACAAATGGAAGACAGTAAACCTATGAGTACTCCCATGGTCACTGGATGTAAACTAAGCCTAGAAGATGACTCACCAAAAGTGGACCAAATGATGTATAGATCAATGATTGGAAGTTTTCTCTATTCAACAACAACAAGACCTGACATCATACAAGTTGTAGGAATCATGGGGAGATTCCAATATGCACCTAAAGAAACTCACTTAAAAGAATTAAAGAGAATATTCAGATATCTTAAAGGCACCATATAACCTTGATTATAGTATCCAAAAGATAAAGACTTCAATCTAACTACATACACTGATGCATATTGGGACGGTAGTATAGATGATAGGAAAATCACCAGTGGAGGAGCATTTTTTCTAGGAAAATTTTTGTTAGCATGGCTAAGTAAGAAACAAACATCCACATCACTATCTACAACAGAGGAAAAATACATTGTTGTTGCATCCTGTTGCACACAAGTTCTTTGGATGAAGCAAACATTAGAATATTTACAAATAAGATATGATAATACCATTACTATTAATTGTGATAACATTAGTGCCATAAGCATATCTAAAAATCCAGTAATGCATTCTAAAACCAAACACATACCAATTAAATACCATTTCCTAAGAGATTAGGTTACCCAAAAAGTAGTTAAAATAGTGTATGTAGACACCAAAGAACAAATTGAAGACATGTTCACAAAACCTTTGCCCATGAGTACTTTTGAAAATCTTTAACAAAAACTGGGAGTAATTCACAAACCTCATTAAAACCATAAAAAAAAAAAAAAATTGTATCAGAAGAAAAGGGGCACATGGTCAGGGGGGGGCGAAGAAAGATCCCCTCTGCCATTGATGTCAAAGGGGGAGGAAATTGATAAGCAACAGAAATAAAAATTATTTCAAAAAGAAAAAGGTTTCCATCAATGCCAAAGGGGGAGAATGTTGGACACAGTGGTACAATATTGTCATTGATGTCAACAGGGTGCAGAAGAACATTAATCAAAGCTCAGAAGGGAGAAGCGCATTGCAGAAACACTATCAGGATTGAAATCTCCACATTAAAACTCCAAAAGAATCAAGGAAGAATCTTGTTCATTGATGAAGTTTTCGAGACAGTCTAGGACCGTTAGATCGAGATGAAAATAGAAGTTGGGAGAAATTAAATCTCAACCATCAGATCGAGATAAATAATTCTCAATCCTCAGATCACAATAAAATGAAGGAGACGGTCAACTTCGACGTTAACCACTCCGACAAAAAGAAGCGAAGAACAGGTAATTTTACTCGAAGTTTGAAGCCTCGAAGTTACAAACTATTGTCAACCATTGATCTAAAGTGAAATATGGGAACTGTCAGATCATAGTAAAGGGAAGGAGACGGTCAACTTTGACGTTGACCACTCTGGCGAAAAGAAGCCAAGAACATGTAAGTTCACTCGAAGGCCAGAGCCCTGAATTTTTGAAGTGAATGAGGGCCATCATATCTGGACAATGAATGTTGATTGTTGGATCAGGATAGGCGGGTCCAATTGTGGTCAACTTCGGCCCTGACCACTTCGGCGAAAAAGGGTTTAAAAACATGTAATTTCACTTGAAGTCCGGATCTTCGAAGTCATGAAATAAAACATGTGGGAAAATAAGAATATGACACGTGGAACACACATTAAGAGCCTACATCAGCAAGGACACATGGCACAATCAGATGGTGACAAGTGTCAAGGTCGAGTTGGCACTTTAGGTATACGTAAGTCATGAATATAGGTGAAACGTGGAAGCCACTTGGGTAGTGCCACATCAACATTGAAGTCAACAAGTTACATCACTTTGGGAGTATGTCCTTCGCGGATATCCAGTTTCTTCTACCGACAACTGCCCGAAACGCTGAAGGCCGAAATCATGAAATAACGTTGGTCGTTGATTTATGATTCTCAGGAATCTTTCTCGGTCGTTGGATTAATCCAGTGGAATAGGGTGATTGTGGACCATTGACTGGAAGCAAGTGGTCACCACCATTATGTGACTTATTCAGTAGGTAAAGCTTCAGAGGGATTGAACTACTTCATAGCTCGAGTAACCCGAAGTTCTGGAGTCACGAATAGCCGAATACCCGAAGAGAAGGAGATCCTTTGTGCCTAAGCCCATGGTCCTAGCTCCTGTAATTGTGAAGGTTATTAAGTAGGGAAGTGTCGATAAGCACTCTGATGGTATTTTCTCCGGAGGAGTTGGAAAACTGCAAAATTCAGAGTTGCGAAACTCCGAAATCCCAAAGTAAACGAGAACCATCCGCTCAACTGCATATTAAGTCTTGACTGTCGATTTGTTTAAAACCTATGGATAAGCCAGGATCGTCCATCCAAAAAAATATTAACTATTGACCATCCGATATAGTATACGCACTTCGAATAAATGCACTCCAGGAAGGTTGAATGACTACAAAGGATGGAAGTCCCGAAGGATGAAGTTCCAAAGTTAATGGCAGTCATCCATATCAACGTGAAATTAAAACGTGACCATTGATATTGATAAGTGATTAAGAACTCGTTTAGATTAGCGCCTGGTCACCACTTGTGGTTGTATGGAATAGAGGTCCTAAAGTGTTTCTGTGCAAAATTTAACACACAAAATAAGAAATTCATCTCGTTCAAGAATGAACGTTGAACAAGATAGGATATGGAATTTGTCCTAATTTATCTTAAGTAATCAAATACTTGCAATGGATTAAAAAGGTAATAAAAAATCTTAGATCTAATCAACAAAAATTGAGAATGAAATAGAGAGGCATGGGATCAAGTTAAAAATGAAATCAATCCATATCAGTTATCGATTTATGAAAAGCACTTTCACTAAATTGAAAATCCTTCACGATAATGTTTGAATAATAATGGATAAAAACAAACGTTATTATTGTTAATTTAAATGAAGAGGTGTGATCGTCCAAACAAAGGGACAAAATGCTTCATATCTCACACTAGTTGGAAGACTATATAAGCAAGAAGGAATGGTGAAGAAGAGGTGTCTCTGGATTCCAGATCAGAAAATCAAAACAAAAGCAGAGTCTAAGAAGAGGAACTGAAGATACTTACACAGTGAGGGTAGAAGGGAGGAGCAAGGAAGGATTCATATCCTTTACTAGATAAGGGAGTTGGTGCTTCCAAGGGTTGGTTCCCTAAAGACAAGGGAGTTGGTGATTCCTATGTTTGGTTCCCTAAAGACAAGGGAGTTGGTTCTTCCTAGGGTTGGTGCCCTATAAAAAAAGGGAGTTGGTGCTTCCTAGGGTTGGTGCCCTGAAGAAGGGGATTTTTGTCTCCTAGATTTGGTGCTCTAAAAAGGATTTGTCCTTCACTATTCTTTATAAAAACTTGTAATTCCTCTTAATTATATTTATATAATTGATTTTAAATACAAGTTAGTTGTTGATCTACTGTGGTAATTAATAAAATATCAAACTAATTGTTAATTGTTGAAAAAAGGGTAATATTGATTCACCCCCCCTCTCAGTATTTCCAACAGACACTCTGAGTATTGGTAAAGTATAATGGTCTGCCTCACCGGGTAGTCATTCTTTTGAAGTTTACAGTTGTGAGGAGTTTCGAATAATGGTTCATTTTGGATATTGGTGCATGACAGTCATTTCCTTAAGAAATGGTATGGATAGTCATTCCCTATGGCAGACTCATTGTTTCCAGGTAGGTGAATGATCCAGGTTCAGCAATCAAGGACATGCATTTCCTAGGTAAGACTCATTCTCTTCAGGTTGCACTATGATTAGTGCCAAAGGAATGGACTTGTTAGGTGAATGGTCTAGGCTCAGAAATCAGGGACAATTATTCTTCTATGCTTGGGAAGAATAGTCCAGATATCCCATGGATGATGTTTTACTTTCTGAGGGAAGATACTCTTCCATATCTCAAAGATGTGAGTGGAAGAATGGCCCAGATGACTCATTTTGTATCATGATATTGTTTATGCATATTGATATCATATGATATTATTGTTGTAGAGATTGTATGTCTCTCGACAATAGTTGTATGCTATTGTGGTGGATGTGATTCATTGATAGTAATTGTGTGTCATTGCTTAGTAGCAGTGTTCTACTGAGAGTGGTTGTGTACCACTGGATAGTCGTTGTATACTACTATGAATAGAAACAGTTGTTTTCTATTGGATGGCATTGTTTTGATTTCCATGGAGACTATCTAGTTGGATAGTGATGATGGTGCTCGTGATTTGATCATCAGATAGCATGTGTGGCTATGATGATGTTACCGGTTGAATGGTTTTTTTGTGCTCAATACCATTGCCTTTAATACCTCCCTAGCTAGGAGGGAGTGTTGATATTATGGTAGGGAAGCAAGAGAAACCCTAAAGCCTTGGATAATAACCCTAGTAGACAAGTCGGCTTAATAGAATAAATAATATTGAGTTATTATCCCCTAGGAAGAGAAGTTGGCCCAGTCAGTTAAGATGGAGCAGTATAAATAGAGGGCGCTAGGGCTCATTTTTTACTCACTCGCTCATGACTGCATAAGGACAAGAAGTGTGCATGAGTGAAGGAGAACTACAACTGTTATAGTATTGAATTTGTCTTGGGTTATTGGTTTGGACTTTATGCTTGTTCTTTGGTTATCCTTTCTTGGTGCGCTAGTCTTGGTTGGATAATTGTCTGCTACCATAATTATTCTACACATCAAGGTTAAGGTGCTCAGGGGTGGCCTTTGTGCCTATGGTTGGGTGAAAATATTGCAATATTGTCTATGGTGAAATGAGCACACCCACTTTTCTAACACTATCATGCTTCTCTGCTGGTAATTATTGTGTCATACTCCTTGTGGTTCTTCACATGATGACCTCTATCTTCATTTTATTTTTCTGGACTTCTTCTTCTCTGTAGTCTTAAGCTTTGTTGTTTTTCTTTTCTTCCTTTTTGGTTTTGTAATATCCCTACCTTTTGTGGCCTTCTCTACTTCTGCATGTTCCAATTCATCAACTTATGTTTCAATTTTCTATAACTCGAGTACTTAAAGACTTTATCATTCAGTTTCCAAGATTTTCAACTTGGAAACCCTTGTTTTTGTACTAGAATCTTTGTTCTCGGTATCCTTTCACTTTTACCATGTTGTCACTTGTTGTTCTGCGGCTTCAATATAATTGTTGTGAATTAGGAAATATTCCCAATTGTCATTCTACTACCATAGTCTATCCTCCACCAACATTTTAATCAACCCAAAATAAAATATACCTTCTACAGTCCTGGGATTACGTTGTGTTGTGGAAGCCATTTTCTTCAAACTACTCATCAAATAGAATGACATATCCAACTCGTATCCTTTTACAAAATTCATGAGTAGTTTGAGGTGATAATAAAAGACTAACACGTACCTTTATGTATTTCTGTCAGATGAAAAAAATGTTGTGTCATTTATTTTTGTAAATGAAAAGGTAGGAATACCCTTATTCAAATATGTTACTCATTCTAGATTCTTGAGGAAATCCTTCCAGATTTCACCTTTAGTGTTTTTATTTTTGAACCAGGGTTTGCTACCTTGGGGCAGTTTTGTTACTTGCGAGATGAATGCTTTACTCGCAAAATCCTTAGCCACTTGTTTCTCATGCCCTTAAAAATTCTGTAGAAAGGCAACCATCCTTCCTTTTGGAATCACTTCATACACTTAGGATATGCCTCTAGAAATTTAATCTCGGTTGTCTCCCATCTAATTATAGGGCCCATACTTCAATTATGCAAAGTGAAAATTCAAAACAAAATCAGACTCTTTGTCACAAGGTAAGATAGTAAATAGTAATGAGAGAAGGAAAACATAATGGAAATTTTGGCAATTTCGGCAAGGACAGAGTTCATGATTCAAAATCATGCAACAATCATGCCAATTTTTGTGTGATTATTACAATTTGTGGGGGGAACTCTTCATCATTGGATCGATTTGATGGGATAATCAATTCCTCTTGAGATCAAATGCATGCCAAAAATAAATTTATGTCATGCATATAAAAAGAATATGATAAAGAGTGTTTAATGTAAGGAATTGTATACTTGAGGCAAGAATCTAGGTGATAATCCAATTCGGGAAGACGGATACTAAACATAGTATGGTCATCAAATTCGGAAAGACGAATGGACTTAGGGAAAAACAGAGTATGCATAATTTTGAGGTTCGAGTTATTGTCCAACTTATATATAATCCATAAACCTAATTGCACAAATGATTTAAGAAACCATTTCCTTTGTAATTTACCTATAACCCAAAGAATTTGTGACATCTGAAACTGAAACTGTAGCATGGTTGATTATGAAATTTTGTTCTATTAATTGAATTGATGCACTTTTTTTAAAGAGAATGTTCTAATACTAAAGATGTATGTTGATGAAGAATGATTGCTTGAAGAAGAAAAAGATCAAATGTTGATGAAGGTCTGCTACTAAATAAAATGATGTTGATGTGGTTTGTTGTTGAAGAAAAAGAAGATGATTTTGATAAAGGAGATAATGTTGCTGAAGAAGGTGATGTTGTTGGTGTTGATGAAGATGTTGATCTAAATCTGTTGCTACGAATGGTTATAGGTGGATAACCATATGTTCATTATTTGAAACCATCTCCAAGTCATGATCTAGTCTTGGGATGTGTGAAACCATATATAACTACAAATCTTCTACAGAAAGATGGATGTAATTGTTTACAAAAAATTTGGTAATTTTTATTAAATCAGTTTTAATACATGCTCATGCATCCCTTATCATGCAATTTTTCAAACTTTCTCCCTTGTATTAGTCAATTTAATCATATTCTCCTCAAAACCCACATCTCAGAATTTTCTAATTCAACTTATTCTTCTTGCAAATGTCAGGAAAAGATTGTTGGAAGATTGGTTATTGTCATTAATGTCAACCCTAGTCATTGGTTTTGGACCGCAAGATTGATGAAGGTATTTGCACATGAAGTACAATGCACATTCAGATAAAACACCCATGGATGGATAGTATACATCACGTTATTTCTAGTGGTATGTGGCAGGTCATGTGGATCCTCATGGTTGAGGAGAAATGAATTTTTAAAGATGACAAAGTGAATTGAAGAAGGAAGTACATGTAGGCCCTGAAGATAATTAAAGAAAAGAATTAAAAAATACGAAAGTGTCAGGTTGGCCCTAATGTTAAAAGGAAGTGACATAAATGGTGTAAATAAATATCGTTATACATTCATTTGATGCACAAGTCTAATTTCAAAGGAAATTAGAAGTAAAGACGATCGGATTTCAAGGGAGGATGAAGTCTTTGGTGATGTGTTCTAAGGTATGTTATTTTTAGGTCATTTTACCATTTTCGCTATAACTTTTGTTCTAGAATGATTCAGATGGTGAAATTGCTATTGTATTGAGAATACATATCAAGGTACCTATGGTAAAATTTTAAGGTTTTGATTCGCTATAATTATGGATATAAACTATGTGGAAGATAGGGTTTTTGACCAGTCCTAAAGCTAGTCAATAAACAAGTGTTCAAGGTAAAATAGTCATAATTTCTTCATAGAGAATACAAATTAAGTGAGACAAATTGCATTTGAAATAGTTCAGACTTTAGTTTCTTCTGTGTGAGTTTTAGAATTGGATGTTAAATATTGAGCATGGGGCATTCTGTACAAGTTCGGTCTCCTAAATAAACCAGAATTGAACAAGGCCTGCCATTCTCTCTATAACTTCTTTTTGGGGAGGATTCAAGGAGTGAAACTTGGAGAAGTTTCAGAGAATACATTGAGTAATATTATCTGTAGGATCAGAGTATTCCAGGAATTGAATAATTGCAGAAATTTAAGAAGTCTCAGGAAGCGTTATCAGGTTCTATGTGATGGTTGGTTGATGGTGATGATTTAATGTAAAGTTTTATTATCTCTCATATATTCTTGGGTGGAAGGAAGGGGAAGGAATGGAGAGTTCAAACCTCTCTTGATATTTTAGGATTATATCTTCCTCTTGGAGTTTTATCCCTCCCTTTACATTTGGAAGTTGTAGCTACCTTTGGAAGTCATTACTTCCCTAGAACAATAACTGTTGATTATTTCTCATATATTGTGCATGGTGTATTGTGGTGTATTGGTGTAACTCATATGTTATTGTTCGTTTCTCATTGGATATAATTGAATGGTTTAAGTATAAGTTAAAAAAGGTTTTAAATTGTACTTGATATTGATTCACCCCCCTCTTAGTATCAACAATTGGTATAAGAGAAGGTTACCTTCAGTACAATTTAACCACTAGAAGGAAGATCCTAAGAAGAAATGGAAGACAAAATTCCAAATGGGATTCCACCATTTGATGGAATAAATTTTGAATACTGGAGTAATAGAATGGAAAATTACTTGAAATCTCTTGGGGAAGATGTTTGGTTCTCAGTTGCTTCAGGATACAATGCTTTGAAGAAACCAAAGACTGCATCTCAAAAGGAAGTAAAAAGGAACAATAAATTGGCAATAGATACCATCCTGGATGGATTGATAGATTCAGTGAAATCCAAGGTGGGATCATGTGTATCATCAAAATATATTTGGGACAAGCTACAAGACCATTATGCAAGGGAAGAAGCAAAAGAAGAAGAAGAAGAAGTTGAAGCAAATTACAACATCTCAGATTTCAAAGAAGCAAATAGAGGTCAGTTCTTTTGCTTTAATTGTGAAGGAGTGGGACATGTTGAATTTGAATGTCCTCATCCAAGGATTGAAAGAGATGACACTGAAGAAGAAGATTCCAATGAAGAAGAAGAAAATCATGAAGCAGAAATTATTCAACAAGAAGATGAGAATATTAAAAAATTTAAGCATGTTGATATTGAAAATAGCAAGCTCAAAGATACGCATAAAAAACTAAGAAGTGAATTGGGTATTTGTGAAAATACAGTTGTAATCTTGAAGAAACAATTAGAATACTTTGAGAAACTAAGAGAAGAAAACATTTCCTTGAAAACTCTACTCGAAGAAGAAAGAAGAATAGGAGAAGTAAGGAATATTCAAATGATGAAGAAAGAAGAAGATTGTGAGAAACTTGAACAAGAAGTTGTCTCATTGAGGAAGATCTTAAGAAAATCTCAAGTGCCAAAAGACTTAACACATCTTGAATGGATGGGTGAAACTTCATACAAAGAAGATGCAAATACCAACAAGAAGGTTGAAGAAAGAGCTACATAGATAGTTGATGAGAAGTGGACCAGGATACCAGAAAGAAGGAATGATTACAAAAGAGATGAGTATCCAAGATGACCTCCTACCTTCAGGAATCATAGAAGCTTAAATCAGTATGAAGGAAACTACAAAAGAGTAGATCATGAACCCAGATGGACTACATCACAAAGAAGGCCACTTACTCCAAGGTATCAAAATTTCTTTCTTGGTCATTTTTATACTTGAAAAACTTTTGGACATAAGGCAATTGATTGCAGAATCAATGAAAGGAACAAATACACAAGAAACATGAATGGTGTAAATAGAAGATATGAAAATAATTGTGGATTTGTCAACAGAAGTTATAATTCATTTTCCCCATTGATGGAGAAAAATATTGTATGCTACAAATGTAATTATCTTGGTCACAAAGCATGAGATTGCAGATATATGAAAGAAGATGTCTCTATGCCAACCACAGTATGGAGAAGGAAAGAGATTCCAAACAATGAACATTGTCGAATAGCATTAACCGCTAAAGAATGTAAAGAAGAATATGAATGGTACATAGACAGTGGATGTTCTTCACACATGATCGGGGATCAAGACAAATTCATCAGCTTGAAGAGAAAGGGTGGCAATGTTGCATTTGGAGATGACTCATCTACCAAAATACTTGGATAAGGTGTATTAGAACTTGGAAGAAAAAATGTAAAAGCAAAGAATGTCATATTGGTTGAAGACTTGAAGCATAATCTACTCAGTGTTAGTAAAATGTGTGATCAAGGATACACTCTTACGTTTGACTCCCGAAAATGTAAAATCGGAGAAAATAACTCAGGAAAATTGGTTGCAACTACTACAAGAAGATTGAATAACATATACATCATAGACATGAAGAAGAGAGAGAATAAAGAAGCCACACAAAATGATTCCAAGGAAGAAAAAGTCCCAAAGACCAAAAATAAGGATGAAGTATTATTGAGTGCCACATATTCAGGGGGAGCAACCCCAAAGAAGAAGGTTACCCTTTTCCATTAAACTCAGGGGGAGAAGGCCTACCCTTTTCCATTGATGTAAAAGGGTGAGATAAATTGGGATCATGATGATAGGGGGAGCATGAGTGTTTCCATCAATGGCAAAGAGGGAGATTGTTGGAAGATTGGTTGTTGTCATTGATGTCAACCCTAGTCATTGGTTTTGGACCCCAAGATTGATGAAGGTATTTGCACATGAAGGACAATGCACATTCATATAAAACACCCATGGATGGATATTATACATCATGGTGTTTCTATTGGTATGTGGCACATCACGTGGATCCTCATGGTTGAGGAGAAATTAATTTTTGAAGATGACAAAGTGAATTGAAGAAGGAAGTACATGTAGGCCTTGAAGATAATTAAAGAAAAGAATTACAAAATAAGAAAGTGTCAGTTTGGCCCTAATGTCAAAAGGAAGTGACATAAATGGTACAAATAAATATCATTATACATTCATTTGATACACAAGTCGAATTTAAGAGGAAATCAGAAGTAAAGACGGTCAGATTTCAAGGGAGGATGAAGTCTCTTGGTGATGTGTTCTAAGGTTTGTTATTTTCATGTCATCTTACCATTTTATCTATAACTTTTTTTCTAGTACGATTCAGATGGTGAAATTGATATGGTATTGAGAAGACATATCAAGGTACCTGTTTTAAAAGTTCCATCTCTTGATTCTCTATAAATATGGAGATAAACTCTGTGGAAGATAGGCTTTTGACAAGTCCTGAAGCTAGTCAATAAACAGGTGTTCCAGGTAAAACAGTCATAACTTCTTCATAGAGAATCCAAATTAAGTGGGACAAATTGAATTGGAAATATTTCGGACTGTATTTTCTTGTGTGCAAGTTTCAGAATCGGATGTTAAATATTGAGCGCAGGGAATTCTGTACAAGTTTGGTCTCCTGAATAAACTAGAATTGAACAAGGTCTACCATTCTCTCTGTAACTTCTTTTTGGGGAGGATTCAAGGAGTGAAACTTGGAGAAATTTTAGAGAATACATCGAGTAATATTATCTATAGGATCAGAGTATTCCAAGAATTGAAGAATTGCAGAAATTGAAGAAGTCTCCGGAAGCATTATCAGGTTCTATGTGATGGTTGGTTGATGGTGATGATTTAATGTAAAGTTTTATTATCTCTCATATATTATTGGGTGGAAGGAAGGGGAAAGGATGGAGAGTTAAACACTCTCTTGATATTGGAGGATTGTATCTTCCTCTTGGAGGTTTATCCCTCCCTTTACATTTGGAAGTTGTAGCTACCTTTGGAATGGAAGTCATTACTTCCCTTGAACAATAATTGTTGATCATTTCTCATATATTATGCATGGTGTATTGTCATGTATTGGTGTAACTCTTATTCTATTGTTCATTTCTCATTGGATATAATTGAATGGTTTAAGTATAAGTTGAAAATGGTTTTAAATTGTACTTGATACCAATTCACCCCCCTCTCAGTATCAACAAAGATCGTCCTTGGGAGTAGTATGCTACAAGAAATATGGTTGTAGAAACACTTTCAGTAGTTGCAGAAGTCTAAAAAAACTACTGAATTGTTCTAAAACATATTCATAAGGAAAACTAAGCTATGATCTTGTGCAACTATCCTTTGTAAACTTTGTTTGAAAGAAACCCTAATGTTGAGGAAACAATCAAATATTGAAATGCTTGAAACTCTATTGTTTCGATTTACCTATTTGTTGTCATGATAATTATAAGAAGATGTGTACTGGGTGCTTGGATGCTTGGGCCAAAAATCTTGATGAAGATTGTCTAAAGGAGATCTGAATCTGTGTCTAGAACCATAGAAGGCTATTGACAACTCAATTCTCCCTCTCCCCCACATCGAGGATGATGCATGTCCTTATGCATCCTTCTGAGATATATTGTTTAAGTCATGTTGGAGTCGGAATGGATAGGACTATCGAAAGATTGAAGTGTTGTGGGAATTATTCATGTTGATAGTGTTGAATTGTTGCAATATGAAAATGCAAAATAAAATCAAGTACCCACAAGCTGATGTTGGAGATTGATTATGTTGCAGAGATACATATACTAAAATGATCTATTTGTTGAATTTGATTTGAACTATGTTTTTCTAATCACATTTGTTAGATGTAACAAATATTGTTGGAACCAATGCCAAATAACAACCATGTATACTAATAGAGGGGGAAAAAAACTATGCTACAAGGAAAGGTACTGCAACAAGATTAACATTCCCTTTTTATTTGCAAGATGTAGAAAAAGGATGTAATTGTTGATGCCATTAAACCATATTAGTTTTTATCAAAACTTGAATATGTGTTGGCATCGAAAATGGATGTGTTGGCATCGAGCATGGAAATAAATCATTGGATTACCGACCATTAATGTATGTCATTAACCAATGCAAGATCCCTCACCATTGATGTCAATGAGTTTCAAGGTACCCTTAATGCATCATGTCAGGGATGCATAAATGTGTTGGCATCGAGTAACCTGTGGGATCTAATAGTCAGGGGGCATTAATGCATCCCCAATTCCATCATTGAGGAAACCTATCATTGAGGCACACAAGTTCCAAGGATTTATAAATATCGCTTGATATTGATCCCAAATAGAGTGTTTAAGTCGATGGAACAAGACCTACTAGAAGGAAGTAATTAAGGAATCCCACATCATCTAGTATGAGCATAGAAGAAAAATAATTTGAAGAAACAAAATATAAGATTGAACCAGTTGCCTAGTTTTCATGAAAAACTCATGTCTAGTTGCACCATAAACCGATTTTCACAACTTGACTTTATTTTATCTTTACTATTTTGTTTATTCATTTATTTTTCTACCCTATCCTACTTTCTTTAAAAAGAAAATATCTTTAAAGTATAGGAATACTTCCAATGGATCCATGTGCGTAACAAGATTACAAATAAATTCATATTCAAGTTTGAAAGATATACTTTGATACATAACAGAATATGAGAAACCAACTAATTTGATTGATATGATGTTAAGAATTGTTGCAGAGAGAACACATGTTGTGAACTGATAGGTGCCTGAAACCATAATTCAATATAGTCATGATGCCCTTAGTTCACCTGTTCATTACCTCCACTTTGTATGTCCTCCTTTGTCATGACATGCAGATCTTCTCCCATTTGCTAACTGGTCTCTTGAAATCATAAAGGATCTGATGATAGGCATGGTGGAAATTCCTTGATCTCAAGTTCTAATGTCTGCTCTCCATCATATGTGTTCCCATTGATGTTTGTTCTCATCTAGGTATTATTCTTGATGTTTCTCATGGAATTTTGGTATTCTACTTCCCAAAATGTAGGTGTGTTTCTGAATCCTGACAGGATTTACTCCTTTTGAGATGCAAAGTTGTCTCCAATTGCTGATAGGATTTGAGAGAGTTCTTGGAGTAACATTTTTATTTACTCAATAGATTCATGAACATTCTTGAATTCTTCTTGTTGGTTCATAGTCCCTGTCTTGCACATGGATTATTTCATGGGGGTTCTTACAATACCCAAAAATAATTGAACCAACTAAAATGAAAGCACACTACTCAAATCAAACTTAAGCAATTTGAAAAAAATGATCATGTACTTAAACTCCACATGTTACTAAGATCCTGTTGTCACCAATTTATCTTTTGACATGAGTTAGTCTTTCTATGAATTAGTATATTCATGCATCCTACTTAATATGATTTAAATGTTTGAAGAGAGACTCACTACAACTCTACTTATATCGAATGCATCATGATGTTATACTATAAATAAAATTTACAGTAAGTTCATCTTTGTATATTACAGTCTCTCTTCCCATGCATTCTACCTATATGCATTTAAATGATAAAAATAAAAACTAATTCCTTTTTTCACTTCCCCAGCAATGACGTCAAAAATGTTAGTTAGTTCAATAGGTGAACTCTACTGCATTAACATATCAACTTGGGGATCATAAATTGATGAAGTGTGACACAAAATATATGTAGGCCTTAGCTTCCAATCTATCCCTAAATGACCGATATGCAAAAAGGAAATATGTTCATTGGTTCAACTACATAAACATAGCTCTGTTCAACTACCAAAAATAGGGTAAACTATAGAAAACATAGCTAAAGGAAAACAAAGATAATTCTAATGTCTAAGGCCACCAATCTACTTGATTTCTACATTGTTCTTTCAATCATCCAACAATAGAAGTTCTTGTAACCATAGCATTCATTTATCCAATTGAGAGTTGCCACATTAATTATATCTACGTAAACAGTAATGAATAAATTGCAGAAAGGAAATGATAGAATTAAAGAATGACACAACTAAATAATGAAAGAAATACCAAAAAAAAGGAAACTAAGTAACACACTCCTCCTCAGGGATCCCTTTTGGCTCGACAAACGTTGTTGAGAGAAAACTTATAAAACTAGACTTATAACATTAAAGCTTATAACTCATGAAGTTGAACAACAACCATAATTTTGTTGTATTAATTCAGAGCAGAATTGTGAGTTTGCAATGATTTGATAGCATTTCCATCCTCTATGAAGGTCTCAAAACTGATATTTATGGATTACAAATGAGATTTTTGAGATCCACAACCCATAGATCTTCAAACTGGACATAACATCGGATCTGAGAAAATCCAATTTAAGAATTAAAAATATCTCTTGGATATTTCACAATTTTAGGAAGTTATTCACATGGAACCCAAACAACCTGTCCTACATAAAACCCATGTGGCCGATTTTCAATATATTCCTTCATCAATTCATCATTTACCCTGAAAAATTATCTCTTGGTTCAGGATATTTAGTGGATGTATGGGATAAGCTTGTTCATCCACGTAATGCATGAACTTATCTAATACAATATTATTCCTTCCTCTTTTCTTTGACTTGATGAAGCCAACTTGCATCTTTGCCACATGACTTTGCCTTTGCACTAATCTAGAGAATATGTGGGTTATCCTGATAGGTGGATAAGCTTAAGTTATCAATTTGATTCCTCCCTGATGTCATGGTTTAGTCTAAGGTCGACCACATCCTTGTAGATGAACAAATCTACTGCAGAAATGTGTTAGAAACGCGTATGGTAAACATGCTTCAGAACTGTAATATGAGTTGCTACAAAATCAGAAGATTGTGTAGCTACTCATTATAATAATGGTTAATTAAATCACTATGCATTAAGAAGTATGGAATTAACATAAGAATGGACGATTTTACCTCTAACACTCTTCAATGCATACATTCTATAGCTGAACATGTTTAAGTGGCAAAAAGGAGTAAATTGTAATATAAACGAGGCATAGGCATAGGTTGTGAATGTGAATAAAATATATAATTGTGACAAAATGAGTCCATTTTGAGGACTCAACAATGAATTGGTCTTGTATTGATGGAACATGATGTTTGAGCTATATCTAATGCAGTAGTTTATTTGAGTCAAATACTCATGTTGAGACAATGCCATGGGGCACCTATAATCCACTTAGAAATGAGAATTTATTTTATGAGCATGCTCTTGTAGCTTCTACCTGGAAAAAAATTGTCAAGGAGACAAGAAATAATTCCATTTGTGGATTTGATAGATTTGTCAATAATGAAAGTAATTATGCTTTCAACATTTAGAAACATGTTTACAATTATTCCAGTATTGTGTTTCCATTGGCCATGGTTGATGACAATGGTGAGGAGTTGAGATGAATAGAAATGAAGATCAAAAGGAGTCCCTTCTGCATAATAGGAGTTTGTAATCATCATTGTCAGGGTCAAAGTCCAGATCATAGGCAACACTATTCTAGATCATCAATACAAACATTTTCAAATGGAAAAACACAATTGTGAGATGGAGATTGCATAACAAAATACACAGGGAAAGGAATATAATTACCTTGGGTACTTGTGAGATAAATATTTATCACATTTGTCCTTTGTTTTTATTTCCCACAAAAAAATGTTAGGTGTATTTCAATCACTTGTATTGTCATTTTTAGTCATTTACTATGTGCATCTATGAATACATGTAATGTAAGACAATAAATTCCTAGTATAAACATTGGTCCATTCATCTCATCTCATTAATTCTTACTAGAAGAAAAAATACAATATTATCTTAAAGGATGAGCCATTAATGTCAATATCATTCTTAAGTCTATCTTAGAAGCCCAAAATCCATCATACATTTTTCCACACCAGTGTATAAAACATTAGTAGGTGAAAACCTCGGGGAGTGTAGTATTGTGAACTAACCATATTAATGTGCATAATCATTGTTACCACTAAAAAATGCATGGTTAGTTTTTCATTTTTGGAACTATTCTTTTCTCAACAAGCATAATAGATGGGGTGTTACCCCTTTAGAGATTATTGATAATTACAGGTCATGAGAAAAATATTGGAGCATACACTTGGGTTTGATCTTAACCTGGGAATCACTAATCGTTGATCAAATTAATAGATTTCTAGCATGGACAAGGGTGAGAGATCACTTGAGGACCCATTCATATGGAAAATAATGGTATTGACATAGATTTGGAGGTTTAATGTGGACCCTTTGAAATTTTTCACTCAGGCAGAGGAGCACTAACCTCCTTTGGAGGAGGTTATTATGAGATTCCACTTGGATTTAAATAAATGTTTACAAGGTTAAAACACTTACTTTAGAGGAGAATCCAACATCAAAGTTGGATTTTTTGACCCAAGTGTACTCGTGTAATACTCCAATTTAAATAATCTAAACAAACCAACCATAATTTAATAATCCAATACATTCACTAGATATCAATTCAATACATTCATTAGAAGTATGTATACCTTATAATTAACTCTTAAATGATGTTTTGACACCTGATTTTTTTTTTTTAAATGATTTCATAAAATAATCTATAAAGAAGGAATGAAACATTGATATACACACTAGTGGTAAAGTGTGTTATGCAAGGCAACAAGACAATGATAAAGTAAAATAATCATAGATAAACCAAAGCATAGAAATCACATGAATACAAATACATACAACGGTGAATCTCAATTAATATTTCTAGTGTAATAATTCAAAGTTAAATAATACATTATTTAAAATATAGTTTATCAATAATTCTTCTCTTCCCCTACACTTATTGTTCTCATTGTATACACCATAATCTAATTTCCTTCATGCTTCTCAAACATGCCAGTGTGATTTATTTTTTTTAGTATTTAGGTGTGAACTATTTATAAACCCCATAACATTTCTTGAAGTTGTTGGCCTACCATCAATATAGATAGATTCTCCTTCATTTTAATGATTTTATATTATACTATTATAATTCATTAAAAGTCCATATATCTGCATGATCTTCACATATTTCGTCAAGATCATCCAATCTTCATATTTTTACAATGGACCAACATACTCCATTAGTGAAACTGCATGTCTATATGGAAATTTTACGTCGTCCATGCCAAACAACCTCAACTCGTGTATTAAGGATGGAGCAATGTGATATGTATGCCTATTAAGTACAAAGTTGATGTTGAAATCAGGAAGTGGGTTGGGATTCCACTTCTTATCAAGATGTTTGATCCATGTTGACACCTCCATGCTGCCCTTGTTCTCATTCCCATCATAACACCTCCCTCCTTGCACATGAAAATATCCATATGTGTTCAATTTTTTTTCCTAATAAGATCACCTCTAGTTGATCACAAACTCAATCCCCCTTCTTAGAACTATCATTTCTATTAGAAGAAATATTTGAAAGATATACATTTGGTTGTACCTACATCATGTTAATGTATGTATAGATATTATATTATATCTATTTTGAAATGGTAAGCAAAAAGAAACAAAACCATATGCTTGAAATATTGAAAGAATGAGAACCCCACCTTTTGTTTCACTGTAGAGAATGAACCATTATCAATATACATGGATATTTCCTTTGCAACAATCTCATTGGCATGATTCAATATATCCTTGGAAGACTTGAATCTATGAGAGGAGGGCATCTGGGCATGATTTCAAACAATGGTGTAACATTAGTTAAATTTGCAAGACAAGGCTCCATCCACATGAGGAATAATTAAGAAACAATTAACTTGGAGGCTTGTAATAAGCACAGAATGAGAACCCCACCTGTTGTTTCACTATAGTAGATGTTGAATTAGGATAAGTATTGTACATGGATATTATTTTTGCAACAATCTCAGTAGAACACTTATGTATATCTTAGAAGACTCAAATCTATGGAAGAGGGCATATTGGCCTACTTCCGGACAATGGTGTTGTATTAGTTAAATTGATAAGACAATATTCCATCCATGGGAGGAAGAAATAAGAAACAATTAACCCAAGGGATTTGTAATAAATAGAGAATGAGAACCCCACCTTTTGGTTCAATATAGTGCACGTTAGATTAGGACAAGTATTGTACATGTATATTCCTTTTGCAATGATTTCATCCAAGTGATTTTAAATATCTTAGGAAGGCCCATATCTATGAGATGAGGGTATATTCAACTACTTTCAAACAATGAAGTGTTGTTAATTAATATTGCAAGACACAATTATGTCCATGGAAAGAAGATATAAGAAACAATTAATTGAAATGCTTGTAATAAACAATGAATGAGAACCCCACCTTTTGTTTCTTTTTAGCGTATGTCACATCATGATCAATATAGTACATGACTTTCACTTTTACAATAGTAGTATCAATATGTTTATGTATATTTTTAGAAAACTTTGAATCTATGAGATGAGGTTATATTTCCTTACTTTTAGATAATGGTGTGCTATTAGTTAAAACTAATTATGTTCACAGGAGAAAAATATAAGAAACAATTAAATTAATTGAAATTCTTGTAATAAACAATAAACAAGAACCCCACCTTATGTTCCATTGTAATGTATGTCACATAAAAAATAATTGAAACCAATTCTCATTTTGAATTGATTTCTACATTTAGGGAGTGTCACATAAAAAATAATTGAAACCAATTCTCATTTTGAAAAAAAAAAAACCGAAAATGGTGTGATACAAGAAAACACGTATAAAAAAAAATCTTAACCTTGCCTAAAATCTTGGAATGAGTCCCTAGAGCTTCATTTGTTGATATATGTATACACCTATTGATTTATACCCTTTCATGGATATATATGTATAGAAATATTGAATTAATGACCATTTCAACAGTAAGCATATTGCTTACTGTTATCCTCGTAAGTTTCATTTTTCATTTTTTAAGAGCGATGTTTTCTTTGAACCTTTGGCTAGCAAACAAATTTTGACGCCCATGACCACTTTTGAGTTTACCAAACATAATGGAATGAAAAATGCAACACTCATGGAATTATTAAGAAATGAAATGGAAGTCCCATCTGTTTTTAATAGATGATTCTATCTCATCACGCGATAGTTGAGATAAGATAATATTACCAATATGGATGAGGTTGCTTCAATATTTTCATAATATTACCAATTAACCTCATTTCATCACGGCAACGAAAATGGTTAAAAGATGGTTTAGTTAACCATGAAAATAAAGGATGATATTTTAATATTTACTTTTAATGATGGAACATTTCTCATTTTCTTAATAGATAAGATAATATATTTTCTTAATATTTTAATAGATAAGTTATTTTAATATCTCCTTTTAATGATGGAACATTTGTCGTTTTCTTTCTCATTAATGAATTAGTTAAGTGAATTGATGTTTCATTATAGCTAGGGCATGAGTGTGCCATAAGTTTCACCTTGTTGTGTCAAAGGCATGAATTGGAGTTTTATAATTAATTTAATTTCCAAGAACCTTTAATATTGACTTAGGTGTAGTTCTCATGGCTCTAAGCACTTTGGAATTTCAAGGACCGTTTGCATTTTAGCATGGTTGAGAGGGTATTTGGTGGGCTTGCATGATGTTTAGACAATTTTCACTTTGGGAGGTCTCCACGATGCTTCCATTAGTGCACCATCATTGATGAGATTCCATCTCTTTTTTTTGAGCTTTATTACTTTCTATTTTAGTCCTAGACCTTATTTGGCTAATTTCAAGAGTTTCCTTCCTATTTTTGTCTCTTAAAACTTACTTTTAATTATGATTATGCATAATTTTACTTTTGGGTATCTTTATGGAGATATTGCACTTTATCTTTATTTTCAGTTTTACTATAAACGTGATAGATTAAAGGATGGAAACAAGTTCATACTGGGAGGAGAAAACGTAAATTTGGTGGTTGATTTTAACATAGGTCTACTCTAGTAATGTGTGTCTTGAAAGAGTATTATTAAAGAAAATCTAGAACATATAATCCAACATGTTCAATAGGTTTGATTTAGATTATATTAAGAATGAAATGTGATACAAACAAAATTGTAGCAGCGAACACATAGATACAGTGAAACCCAACTTTTATTAATGAATAAAATAGCACAATACTATAGAATACAAACTGGCCAAAATGGTGGTAGCTTATATATGAAGAGAAAGAGATGTCATCTATGCTCATTCATAGAAGATAATGCAATGGGATGCAAGAATGGCCTTTTAACATAAAGAAAGAACCATAAAGTTCCAAAACCCTAACCCTAGGAGCTGAAGCGTTGAAAGGTTAGTTGATGCATCAACTTCCCAGGGGCGCAACATTTTCATACAATCTTTGTTTGGGGAATTTAGTAGCTCATTGTAAAGATCTAATCGATAAGTACAATGGCCAAAAGCATCATTTAGGGCCTCAAAATGGCCTTGGAAGTTTAGGACTCAGAAATTGTAACAAAAATGACCAAGATGGAGAACCGTGATGATTCAATGGAATAGATGGGTGGCCACTAATATCCACTTGGACCATTCCTCCCCCCTTAGGAAGAAATGGTTTCCATTGCGTCGAATTCCCTTAGGAGATGGGGGAACTTTTTCTGAATTTTAACCTTGGTGACCCACTTTCCTTGTTGAAGTAACTATCCTGCTTTCACAACTTAATAGAGCTATATGTTTTGTTGGTGAGTTCCCTTCATCCTGTTGTCCAGGATCTAATCCACTAGAGCCTATGAAATGCATTCGAGATTGAGTTCTGTAGGGTCCAATTTCTCATCCACCTCTGAGGTGTTCAACAAAGGTGGGAAATATGGTCAAACTAGCTCCACATTAAATACTAGGTGCAAGGAAAGGAAAGAAGGAATACTCAACTCAAAATAATTTCCACCCACAACCTCGGTGATGGTGTAAGGCCCATATCAGAGTGGTATAAGATTCTTGTGCGAGGTTGTGAAGCGATCGTTTTGCAAATGAAACCACACCTTGTCACCAAACTGAAACTTTTGAGGAACCCGATGTCGGTCATGTCATTGCTTATACTTGGCATTGGCCTTCTCCAAGATATCATGATATGCATGCTAACCTACAAATCATTCAACACACTCAAAACACATTGCAAGATAGAGAGGACGCAGAGAAAAATTGAAGGAGAGATAAAAAAGAGAACGTGTGATTCAGAAAATGACCATCTCATTTTTCAGGAAGAGAGGGGCGCCCTTTGTTAGGTTGGGGGAATTCTTCCTCTACAATAATATGATATAGAGGAAAAAGACTAGGGAGAGTTGTTTCCATCTCAACTGACCGACAAATACTAACTCTTATTTAATAAATTACCTACTTAACTAGATTGGTGAGGGTTGTTGACACTCTAAATAGCTGACGAAACTGAATTACTAACTCTTTATTAAGAAACGCCCTACTCAACAAGACTGGCGAGGGAAGTTACAATAGAAATTACTAGCATACTACTAAGCACTCTCATGTTGAGTGGCGAAGGAAGGTGCGCACCCTTCCTAGTGGCCCAATTCCTCCATGTTTAGATCTAGAAGCATCCCTGCTTCCACAAACAACTGAGCAAAGTTGTGCTTCAATGTTGTGGCAGACATCCATTGAGCCTATGTTGGATTCTATCCCTTTTTACCCACCAGAGAGGAAAAATACAACTACTAATGTGTGGTCCTGGACTTTTTTGGGCTTAGAAAGCTTTGCAACTTTGTTTCTCTCAAATTCTCCATAGCTTCAATATATCCTAGTCATTGAAACCATGATGCTATGATGGCATCTAGCATCTTGACTAGAGACTTGTTCTCAAAAACTATGCTTTGCAGAAGACAAAGCCTGGAGATAAATGTGTAGATGGAAAACATAAGATAGAGTGGAAACACAACAAGCTTGGTGATCTTGTCCCTCTGTATTTAATAAAAATTACGATGTTTTATTGGTTATGCTATGAAGGAATACCAAAAAAAAAATTCAACAGAGAATGTTGTTGGGACATTTTTTTACTTCCAAAGCCATTTTTAATGCATCAACATGTTCAAAAATTATTATTTTCTTTTGCAGCGACAACCTAATGCCAAGAGAAGCATATCCTTCTTGACTTTTGGGAGCTATGAAGACAAATATGAATTGGGTAAGATGTTGGTGAAGAACGATCTAGGTAGGATTATAATGTCTGGATCGGAAAATAAAGTGAATAAGAACGACTGGACATTTGGAAGTGTTTCTGGTCCTCCACGATTGAGCAATAACACACCCACTCTTTCCTATTCCAAAAGAGTTTCACTAGATACTTCAATATTTCCTTCACATATTAGCTCACTGGAAGAACAACGGGTTTGTCCAATAAACCATGTTTTATTAACATCTCCATATAAGAATGGATTCCACTACAATTGATTTTGACCAACTATTCGACCTTTGGAAAATTGTTGTTTGCATGAAGATTTCTCTATATTCCATTTGTCAAAAGAGGGATTGTCCGACAATATTTTATAATATGTTGTCACTTGTGTTTTAATTCCTGGCCGACTAGTTGAGGAGCCTTGAATAGACACCCTTTTGGGTATAATCAATATTGGGGATGCAACAAACGATGATGTAGGTTGAATATGATTTGAGTGCAAAACTTGGTCAAGTGGGCATTCTAGCTCAACAATCTCTCAGTGAATGAGGTGATAGGATGGGGCATTGGATAAATAAACATCAGGAATGAGATTAGGTGTGTTATTGATAGAGCGAGGTGTGGGAAATCATGTGGGTTGGGTGACAAGATATAAACATTCTTGGAGCAGGGGGGCCATGGGACGAGGGGAAGGTTTGGTCATGTTGTCTGGTTTAATGGGGAAAACCAAACACAAGGAGACACATTGATTTAGGCTGACTTTATTAACTACCTCTTTTTCGGTAATAGGTTGGGCGGATGTAAGAGTAGAGGACATATGCACATTGTTGGAGGTGGTATTGATGAGATTTAGCATGATAGAAAACATGTCGAGCATGCTGGTAGGGAATTCCAAGCAATAAACAAACATAATCTAAAGGAGAGACATCACACACCACAATATCCCTGAAAGGCCCAATAGCAAAGGTCAACACACAACAATGGAAGATGGTGAGATGATGGTATTCCTTTGTACCTAGCCAAGATGATATGGCGCCAAGTGTGGAGTAGTGGGTAGTTGAAGGAGATGGACCAAGTCCTAGGACACGAGGTTCTTTTGGATTTCATTGTCTAGGATGAGAGTATCCAACTCATGCTTAATCTGATAGTTGTGTGTAAACATGGGTACATAAGAGGTGTTAGGTTCATTAGTGGTTAGCAAGATCAGAGAAGGGTAAAATTATGTAGGATTGTCGAGAGAAACTACTTCAGGAGGGTTAGGGGAATCTGACTGAGTGACCTATACAAATAGAGTTTTGTTGGGGATAAGGTTTTGAAATGCCCGACAGTTGGTAGAATCATGCAAGGTGGTCTTGTGGAAGGTACACCCAAGTGCATTTCGAGGTATGGAGGGTGAGACAGGGGAAACATTAGAAGGACCAACAGTAGAAGGGTCAGATATAGTTTTGGGTGAGCAAATTCGAGGAGCTACTTTACGCTCCATAGCCAAGGCCCAAAGAAATGCCTTGTCCAAGGAAGGAGACTCAAACAAATCTACTTCATGATGGAAAATAATTAATAAACTGGAATTGAATTTGATAATGTAATATAACTTAGGTATATTACAATGCCATTAATTATTAATTAAACCATTAATGTAATAATTATTACTTTTATTGTAAAGTCACGTCTTTTTAGACAAAAAGACACGACTCTAGTCATATACTTGTATTTATACACATTGTTGTACATCTGAAAAAGACAACTAATAAAAAATTTATTAAATATTAAATATATATTTTATATATATCAAGTCTCAAGCTTCCAAGTGGTATTAGAGAGAAAATTGGGTGATTTGTTATAGCTATGTTGAACATAAGTAAGGATCTCATCCCATGTGTGTGGATGTTTTTAATTGTACATCATCAAGATATGGACAATCAACATATTGACTACCTATGTTTGTCCATCATTCTATAGGTTTAAGGTAGTCAATTTGGTCAACTTGGTGCCCATCGTCAACTGCGGGATGGACCAAAAAGTACTCAAGAAGCAACTATCTTGATCTGAAATAATGGTCCATGGGATCCCAAAATGAACCCAAACACATTCAAAAAATATCCTAGCGATGGCCTCGGCTGTGATGCTCTTCTTACGGGGTACCAAAACTACCATCTTAGAGAATCGATCAATGACCATGAAGACACAATCATTCCCATGCTTGGTTGAAGGCAGACCAGACATGTTATCCATGGATATGGACTCCCAAGGCCTATCTGTAGTAGGAATAAGGGTGTATAGACCCTATTTTTTGATGGAGGGTTTGAAAATGGCGCATATAGTGCAAGATTCGATGTACTTACAAACATATTTTCGAAGCTTCGACCAATAAAAATGATTTTGCAGTACTTCCACAGTTTTTTCCACACCAAAGTGTCATGCCACTCGACTATAATGAGCTTCCAAAATCAAATTTGCACACTTTCTTGAAGGAACACATAGATGGCTCATATGACATATCATTCCATCATGGCGACGAAAATATGGAACTATTTTTCTTGCACTTAATGTCTGATAAGATCTACTCTAGATGCTTTTTTTCGAAGGTCTGTAATGGCCTCTCTTTTGTAATCCAGTGGATTCATCCACACCTTTAATATATATTTTCCCATTTTCTATAAAAAAAAAAGTAGCAACAAAGTCAAAGTCATTATTGTATAATTGTGGGCACCCAGACATCTCATGCCCAGAGGAGTTAAGAAATGTGGTTAGATCCACAACCTGGGGTCGATTGAGGTAGTCTGTGACATTGTTGGTGATTTCATTTTTCTACTTGATGTACTGCCGTGGTTTTTTCCACACCAAAGTGTCATGCCACTCGAATGTAATGAGATTCCAAAATCAACTTTGCACACTTTCTTGAAGGAACACATAGATGGATCAGATGGCATAGCAGTCCACGTGGCGAAGAAAGTATGGAACTGGTTTTCTTGTACTTAATGTCTAATAGGTAGCAACAAAGTCATAGTCACTATTGTATAATTGTGGCCACCCAGATGTCTCATGCCAAGAGGAGTTAAGAACTGTGGTTAGATACACAACCTAGGGTCAATTGAGGTAGTCTGGGACATTATTGATGATTCCCCTTTTGTACTTTATGTTCAAGTGGAATTGTTGTAGGTATTTGGACCACTTCCGATGGCGTTTATTCTGTAACTTTTCCTATGTTTGCATGAATTGCAGAGGAATGTGATCAATGTGGATGATATATTCCTTCCCAATAATTTAATGCTTCCATTGTTGACATGCATGCACAATGGAGTACATATATTTTTCATAGGTTGGGTATCTTTGAACATCATCAGATAGTGTTTCATTGTGATAGGCCATTGGATGCCCATGTTGAGTGAGGACTACACTGATAGCATAATATGAAGCATTTTTCTTAATCACAAATTGTTGTTGTGGATCTGGCATAATAAGGATTGGTGCTAAGTAGAGGTGGAATTTCAAATCCTTGAATGCTTTATGTTGGGTCGTAGCCCAAACAAACTTGGCCTTCGCTCCACCCTTGGTCACCTAGGTTAGGGCCCAAGCGATATGAGAGAAACCCAACACAAATCTATGGTAGAATTTGGCAAGGCCTACGAAGCTGTCGAGCTTGGCCAGTGTCTTTTGGGCCAGCCAATCGTGGATGACTTGGATATTGGTTGGATCCACATGCACACCCTTCTCATCCACAATGTATCCCAAATATTGGATTCTCTATATGTCAAAGGATCACTTATCCAAATTGACATATAATTTGCATTTTTGCATGGTGCCCAATACCTGTTGAATGTGCTTCAAATTTTCCTCCCAGGTTTTTCTAAATATGAGGATGCATCCAAATATACAACCACAAAGGAGTGTGTGAATGGACACAATATATCATCCATCATCCTCATGAATGTGGTTGGGGCATTATTCAAGCTAAAAGGAATGACTAGCCACTTGAAGAGACCTTCTTTAGAATTGAAGGTTGTCTTCCATACATCTGTTTTCTCAATTGAAACCTGGTGGTAGCCTGACTTTAGATCAATTTTACTGAAAAATTTGGCTCCCTTGAGCTGATCGAGAAGATCATCAATCTATGGGATTGGGTACCAGTTCTTGACTGTGATCTTGTTTAGGGATCTGTAATTAATACAAAGTCACCATGTCTCATCCTTCTTCTATACCAAAATAATTGGACTCCCAAAAGGTGAGGATCTTGATCTGAGGTGGCCTTTCAAAATTAGTTCTTAGATATGGCATTTGATTTTTTCATTCTTTGTAATAGAACACATGTATACAGGGTTGTTAGGTAGAGGAACACGGTGTCAAATAAACAAAGTTCTTTACTTGATAGTGCAAAGGCACCCAAGTAGGTAAGGAAAATATATCTTTGTGCTCTTCTACTATCTTTTCCACCTGCTATTGTTGTGTAGAGAGACCTCGAGCAGAGTTTTTGGTAGTTTTAGTGACCTTCCATTCATTTTCTTATCGAACCATAAAGAGGAGAAATCTCATGGTCTTAGAGATCACCTTTGTACACTACTTCACAGAGATCAAAGAGACTACAGTAGTTGGGATTGCCTCCAGTACCCTATAGATTTGACCTCCCAAAGTAATAATGACATTATGGGGCCTAGATTCATAAAAAAATGACGCTTCTACATATATGGTTGTCCTAAAATAACATCACAAACTTCAAAGGGGGGAACATCTCACAATACCTCATCTTTAAAGGGTTTGATTTTGTAGTGTAGGTGACATTATTGTCTGACGTGGATGTCTCATTCTTGGATGAGCCAACCGATGGTGTATGGATGAGGATGCAACATCATTGTTAGGCTCAACATCTTGAAAACCTCGATTAATATTAGGTTCTTTAGGCTATTGTTGTCAATAATGAAATGGAGGGGGGTCCCCTTCAACCACTTATGTGAGTGGAAGAAGCACTCCCCTTCTTCATGATCCTCTGGTTCAATCTTCACATCATATTGGTAAGCGACTCCCAGTGAGATGTCCAAGAACTCCATATCTATTTGGATGTACCTTTGTAGGGAAATTTGGTACTTCAAGACTAGGTGTTGATCAAAGTATTAAATATCGATATTTGTGTACAAGGTATGGAAGATGTTGGTTTACTCCGACACCATTTGGTCTCTCTCCTAAGGTAGAGTTTTACATCTCATGTATCGGTCATCATAGTTTCCAACAAGGTAGTATTGCTTCTTGAGGGCATAAAAAAATCCTCCCAAGTGGGTCTTGGCACAAAACTTGTAGACTCATCTTTGACATGTTTATCACAGTAAGTATCCCACCAATATCTGACATGGGGAAGAGATTTAAAGAGTGCAAAGGTGATTTTTTCACTATTGGAAAATTTTTGGACAGAGAAATAAACCTCTAGCAAACTTAACCATTTTTCCAAAGCGTCGGTCTCTATATGGCCTTCAAATAAAGGAATATCAAAGTTAGCTTGTACCTTAAAGGGTGTCGTACCTTCGAAGTAACTGTTGGTTGAAGGTGCCTCCATTTTTGTTGGAAAACGTCAAAGTATCTAGGAGAAATTATCCATCATCTTGTTCCTTTGTCACATGAGGGATTTCTCGAGAAAATTTTTGATAGGATATCTTTCTCCATCGTATGTCTTTTATTTTTCCATGGGAGGCTTCTTGGGTTGGCGAGAGTGTTCTTCCCCAAAATCAACCAGTTAGAGACCCAACTCTCAATATCCTGACCTTGTCAAGGAAATGCATAGAGAAACGTGAAAGAGTATATTTCTCTAATACCATTGATCTAGATTAAATTGAGAATGACATAAAGAAAGAGTTATAACAAGGAAACACACAGAGATATTGCAAGAAACATAGTAATACAATTAAACACAGATTCTAATAATGACTTCCTGGAATATGAAACACTGTAAAATGCAAATCACACAAGCTAGCTAGAATGGTGGTAGCTTATCTCTGAAGAGAGAGATGTATCATATATGATCATTCACAAGAATCCAATTAGAAAGTGGTTGGAAATTCCTTTTAACATAAAGAATCAATGAGAAAACCCTAACCCCAAAGATGAAACGCCAAAAGTTTTATGGGCCCCAATTTGGTTAGTTGATACGTCAACTTCCTGGGTGCACAAAATTTTCATACGATCTCCATTTGGGGTGCTCGATACCCCATTAGAAAGGTCTAGTTGAGGAGTACACATTATGTTCAGTCTAGCATGCACCTTTAGTTACATGCTAGGCATTGTCGTGCCTAAAAAACATCGTTTAGGGCCTCAAAACAACCCTGAAAGTTTGGGAACCATAGAAAAAACTACCAAGATGTGGAACCATTCTAAATTAGTGGAATAGGTGGGTGGCCACTAGTATCCACCTGGATAAAAAAGAATCTATGAATGGCCACAAGATATCATTCATCATCCTCATGAATTCATTGGAGCATTGTTGGAAAAATACTAAGAGGGGGGGTGAATCAGTATTTTGAGCTATTAACAATTTTTCACTTTTCTTTCACTGAAAAATCTTAGTCTACGTTATAGAGACCAGTTATTGTATATTCTTATGAGAACAGTAGTGCATCCAGGGATTTCTTCATTCATCAGATGTCTTTTAAACAGTAATTCAACAAAATAAACTAACACAGATGAATAGGACACATGAACACCGGGATTTAAGGTGGAAACCCAATTAGGGAGAAAACCACCGCTGTTGTTGTCTCTGTCTTCAATGATTATTATTATGAAAACATTCTACAACAATGTACTAGTGCAGACTCATACTAGTACGTAGGCTTCTACCTGCAGAAGGCTACAACCTTCTCTCGTTTACCAGCCTTTCCTGGAAGGGAGCTTCAACCCCCTGAAGATAGCACCAGTTTCTACTG
>ML778782.1:481495-506944 GCA_009831015.1 Picea engelmannii | reverse complement strand
GCGCTATGCCTCCTGAGCTTATTCTTTTGTTTGTCTGTCATCCTGTAGGACAGGCCAACAATCCTTTGTACATACATGCCATCTTTATTGCTGTACTTTCCATCAATGACAAGTATATGCTACCTGTTAATCATTTCCAACATTAGTCAATCCAAAAGGCATGACCAATCACTCAAAGGTTCCTTCTTTATATTTGAAGGTTGTCTTCCATACTTCAATTGATTCTTTTGGAACCTGGTGATATCCTAAATTCAGATTGATCTTGATAAATAACTTGACACCCTTGAGTTGATCAAGAAGATTGTAAATATGGGGGAGTGGGTATTGATTCTTAACAGTAATTTTATTCAGGTCTTTATAATCAATACATAGCCACCACATTCCATCCTTCTTTTGCACCAGCATAATTGATCTCCCACAAGGTGAGGAGCTTGGTCGAATGTGGACCTTGTAGATGAGCTCATGAATTTGGTGCTTTATTTCCTCATTATCCAAAAGGGAGCATATGTATATTGGACCATTGGGAAAGGGAGCACCAAGTATCAAATCAATGGGATGTTTGACCTGACAGTGCAGAGGCACCACTACATGTGAAGTGAAGAGGTTTTTGTATTCATCTGCAAGCTTGTCCACATGTTTCTGCTGTGTAGAGAGATAATGTGTTGAATTTGTGGTGGTTGCAATGACCTTTCATTCCCCTTATGACTGAACTATGAAGAGGACAAACTTCTTATTCTGTGAGATTATTTTTCAACACTATTTTGTTGACATCAATGGAATTAGAGTAGTCAGAACTACTCCGAGTACCCTGTAGGAATGACCCCACAAAGTTATAATGACACTACAGGGTTAGGACTCATAAACAACATGATTTTTTCATATATAAGGTTGTCCTAAAATAACATCACAAGCTTCAAGTGGGGAAAAATCACACAATACCTCATATTTGAAGGGATTGATGTCGTAGGATAAATGAAATTGTTGGATGACGTGAAGTTCTTGTCCCTAGCTCAACCAACTGATGGTGTATGGTTGGTGGTGTGGCACCATTGGCAGCTTCAATCTCTTGATGAAATCAACTGATATCAGGTTCTTCGGGCTCCCACTATCAACAATGAAATGCAATGGGGTTCCCTTCACCCACATCTATGAATGGAAGAGGTGCTCTCCTTCCTCAAGCTCTCTGAATCATCTAGTTGGATCTATGTGGTTACGATGGTAGAAATAGGTTCCACATCGATGATCCATATCCTGCTCCAAATCAGATTCTGAGTTGGGGTTGAACTCTTCTCTTTAATCTCGATCAACAATGATTGTTTTGAGAAACATTCATTAGTTTTGTGTCAGGGGATTTTGTGGAACTCCCACCATTTTCCAGTGCCCTTGTTCATCTTCCCGTTACCCTTATTTTCATGTGACTTGGACTGGATGTCTTGAGGTTGGCCTTCCTTTCTATATCCCTTGTTCTTTGACTTAGGGCCACATTTTCCATGCTTCTGTTGTTGCGTATTTGCAGAACTAAAATCTCTCTTATTTCGCTGCTTAAATTTATGCTCAATTTTGACAACATATTGATAAGTGACTCCCAATGAGGAGATGTCCAAAAAATCCATATATGTTTGGATGTACCTGTGTAGGCCACTATGATACTTCAGAACTAGGTCATTCTACTTGGAGTCTCTGATACCCAACTTTGAGCATAAGGTATGGAATATGTTATTGTACTCCGACATTGTCTGGTCTCTTTCCTGACGTAGAGTTGTCCATCTCGTGTACTAGTCATCATAGTTTCTGACAGGGTATAAATCCTCCTTGAGGGCATAAACAAACTTGGCCACCCAAGTGGGTCATGTCTTGAATTCCATAAAATCATATTCATTATGTCTCTCCCAGTAACATTCCCACCAATATTTGACATGGGGGAGGGATTTAAGGAGAGCAAAGGTGATCTTTTTAGTGTTAGAATATTTTTGAATAGAGTAATACCCTTCTAATAGATTCAACCATTTCTACAAAGCATATGCATCTATCTGGCCTTCAAATAAGGAGATATCAATCTTAACCTATACCTTGAAGGGTGTTACACCTGTGAAATGGTTGCTTGTTGAAGGTGCCTCACCTTCCATTGATAGTCATCGAAGGATCTAAGCGAAGTTTTCCATCATCTGATTCTATTATCATGCGAGGGATTCCTTGAGAAACATTTTGAAAGGATATCCTACTCTATCATCTCTCTTTGGATGGTGAGAGCAGTCACCCCCAAGTGAAACTAGCTTGAGACCCAACTCTCTATACCCTAACCTCGTCAGGGAAATGCACCAAAAAATAAAAACGAGAAAACTGCTCTAATACCACTGGTCCAAATTATTTTGAGAATGATATGTGATACAAAAAAAATATAGCAGAGAACACAAAAATACAGTGAAAACCAACTTCTATTAATGAATAAAATAATAGAATATTGTAGAACACAAACTGACTAGAATGGTGGTATCTTATCTCTAAAGAGAAAGAGATGTTGGGTATGCTCATTCATAGAAAGATAATATAATGGGACACAATAATGGCCTTTGAAAATAAATAAATAACCATATATGTACAAAACCCCAACCCCGGGAGGTGAAGTGCCAAAAGGTTTGCGGACCCCGAGGTGGTTAGTTGATTCGTTAACTTCATGGGGGTGAAATGTTTTGCATAAAATCTCCATTTTGGGTGTTTAGTAGCTCATTGGAAATATCTAATCGAGAGGTACAATTATTGGCAGGGCTTGGGCATGCCATGCCAACCCCAACCCCCCAAATGGACAAAAAACATTGTTTAGGCCTCAAAACAACCCTAGAATTTTAGGACCCAAAAATCATAACAAAATGAGCAAGATGGGGAATCGTGATGAGTTGATGGAAGAAGTGGGTGGCCATCGATATCCACCTAGATCAAGGTTTCAAATTCCTCTACAAAGTAGATATAGAGTAACAACTTAAGTGTAGTGCCCTCTTTTTCTTTGACTTTATTTGATAGTTATGTTATTATTGTTTGAGGGAATTATAGTTACAAGAATGACCCCGTTGGTTGACATACACGCTATGGATCATGTGATATAGAATTTTGATTATTCATCGTTTTATCATTGCTTGATGTGTACATATATTTTTTAGGGTTTATGCTTTGATATCCTTGCGACGCTATGGAATATTGAAAATCAACACATGTTTACATGATGAAATCTATTATGTTATATGATGTTATTGATGGTTTTTCAAGTGCACTCCCACTAATGAGCTACGGAAATCGGATGGCTTCCACGGCCTCGCCCAACGTTGTGAAGGAGACTTGCTATGGTTTAACCCTCGGCCTCTTCGGCGGTGAATGGAACGCAAAGCAGTATTCCGATGACTTGGAGGGTTCGGCCGCCTCTACCTTCGATTTGCAGTGGCAGCTCGTGAATGTGGCGCTTAGATCTGAAGGATCCGGCCCCATTTCTTCCTCTTTCTCATACGTTTCTCCTTCCTCGACCGTTTTCGGGATAGTCGCGCCAGATCCCAAGAGATCGCTGAGCGGGGGAGTGAGGGTTATGCGAATAAAACAGAACCCTAACGGGGAGAAGGAAGCGGCGGTCCTTCGCAGGACCGAGGCGAACCAGCAAGCACTAAACCCTAGCCACTGCCACCGCCTTAACCTCAAGATTTGAAGCCACTCAAATAGCAGAGACCTCAATGATATTCGGCTTTTGGGGGACTGTTTGCCTTCGCTCTGGTGCAGAAATCTATTGAAGAGCAATGCAGGAGCGAGGTTTCATTCTGAACATCGCGGCAAGACTAGCTCCAAGATCATGACAAATTTCCCCCTTTTCATAAAGACCATTGCTGGATCTTCTCTTTGCTTGCAGGTTCAAGACTCAGACTCTGTTTTTGAGCTCAAAACCCAAATCCACCAAGCTACAGGGACTCCGCCTAGATTCCAACAACTAATATTCGAAGGCCGACAGCTTGCGGATGGCTCTCTGCTACGGGACTATGGAAATCTAAAAAATGCAACAATTTCTCTCACTTCTCGGTTGCGTGGAGGAGCGCCCTCAGTCACTCATCCAAGCTCTTACAAGCAGGCCGTGAAATCAGGGACTTCCGCTCCTTCGGGGCTCAAGGATGAAGCTTCAAAAGCAAAGGAGCCCTTTGGAGGTGCCTTCATTGTGGAGCAGTGCACAAAACCTCCAATAGCAGAAGTCGAAGACCCCCAAGTCCATGTCTATGCCTATATCTACCAGACCAAAGCCCTCATTTGTCGCTTCAACGGACTTTGGCCCTCGGCCCTTGCGCTAAAGGAATGGGTTAACAAGACTTGGTCGGAGGGTCATGAGTTGTTCTTCTGTTCCAAGGGGTTCTTCATCGTCAACTTCTCTACAGAAGTCGAATGTCAATGCGTGCTAGAGCAAGGTCCTTGGTTCTGGGGCAGATCTGGTCTCTCAATGCAGCGATGGTTCCCAGATTTCAATCCACTGACCATGACAGCCATGACTACACCGGTCTGGGTAAGACTACCCAATCTACCCCTGCATTTCTATTCTTCATCTTTTTTACCCACCCTGGGCAATGCATTGGGTAGATTTATCAAGATAGACACAGAGAGAATAGAAAAAGGATTCATCACTTTCGCCCGCATCTGTGTTGAAATTGACCTCAGTCAAGGGATTCCGGATAGGATTCTCATAGATTGGGGTGATGGAGATCCTTTCATACAGATGGTCGATTATGAGAACACCGCCTTCAGATTCCACTCCTGTCAGCAAACAGGGCAACTCCAGGCAACTTGTCCTCTTTCCCCCACCCCACCCTCAACTTCTGGAGCACGAAAAAGAGCCAATGGTTGGCAAGGACCAAAATCTCACAAAATCCGCCCGAACCCTTCCTCCGAAAACAAGCAACATTACAAAGCTGCTCCAACTCCTTCGCCTTCCTCATTGCCTTCGCAGGCCCCATCTTTCTCTCAGCAGCCAATCGTCGACCCAAAAAACTAGCGTGCAGCCTCAATACAAAATCCTGAAGATTCAGAAGTCATGATTTCAACTCCCGCAATTAAGTCCTTGCACCCACCTCACGAAAAAAGGGGAGACAATTGACACAATCATGATCACAACATCGCTCCCAGTGACTCAGAAGCGACCTCATGAATCAGACAACTCGGATAGCGACAAAGAAACACAACTGAATTCAGTAACTCAATATTATGGCACATCCTCAGACCACCTGGCTTTGGTGGTAAAGGATGTTGAGCCTACCAGCTCCTCTGGTTGGATTGATGTTCGCAAAAAAAAAGGTAGAAAGGATCCTCACCAAACAACACAGTGATATGATCCTTTCTCCTTATATTGTAATGTTTCATCTTGCTTTTCCCATGCGCTCTATGGGGCTCTCTTTTAGCATAGGCTAGTTTCAAATGATCCCCTGTTCTCTTTCTGAGGGGTCTTTCCCATCTGCAAATCAATGTATTACTTTCACTTTTTCATGGATTGAATAGAAGGATTCTCCCCCTTTTTTACTTAAAAAAAAAAAAGATGGTTTTTCAAGTGCACCAAGAAGAACCACAAGCGCATATGGACTTTGGATTGAGTCAAGATAAGTGGACCCAAGATGGGGTCAAGTCATGTATATTTTACATGTATATGACATTTCTTATTGTCTATTCATGACTATTAGACAATGCTATTTGATATGCTTGTCTCTAGATGTTTGCAATGATAAGGACACATTTTCCAAATAAGATTACACAATAGTAAAGGGTTGTATGAAAATTTGTGACATGATGAGTACCATCAGAGAGAGGAGGTATAGGTTGTATATTCCTTCCTACTACCCATCATGTCATGTAATAGGTTGAAAAACATATTTTCTATGCTTTTTCCTTGAGGTTAATGTTGTTGTAAGGGTAGGCCACAAATTTGGGCACTTATGAAGTCCTTATAAGGGGCATGAAATAAGTTGTCAATCATTATTCTTCAATGACCATTAGTCTCTCACCATTGGTGAATGAGTTGTGTTAGGTGAGTTCAACCATGACCTAGTTCCCAACTATTGAAAAATACTACTTGAATGACATGTGTAAAAATGGCACCTTTTATACATACTAGTAGGTAGCACTTGAAGGGCATGTAGGGGAACGACACCCTTTGTATCATGCATGTGAAGAGTTTTAGATGTTACATCTAGCTCTTGGTGTAGGGTACTTGAAGATTTGTAGTGATCATGTATAACTCTTACTGAATACTTGAAGGCTCCAAGTTAAGTTGGTCTCACCGTTGGTATTGAATTTGATTTAGTTTATGTATACTTTGGATAAAAGTATCCTTTGGCATATGAATTTTATTTAAGCATGGGAAATCAAATTAAATTGCATAAGTCATTTGATTGATCATATAGACTTATGCACATTTTTGTAAAAGGGAAAGAGAACTCACCTTTATGATTGGAAATGAAAATTCATTTAGAAAAGGGTGAGTTAAATATAAAGAAAGTGATTTTATTTAAATAGAAAATAACAATTTCATGTGCACCCACTCAATGAGGAAAAATAAAATGGATCTAGGGAACATCTAAGAGTAAAAATAGCAGAAGAGGTTGTGATGTGATAAATATCTATTTTGCATTTTAAATAAAATAATTACTTGGTCATGGAGTGACACATGTGTGGGTGAATAGTATGTAATTAATAATTAAACTTATTAGTATTTTGCATGACATGGACAAATGGCATGAGACTCAAAGGATATATATGAAAATAGGATTGGGCTTGAGAGCTCACCTGTTTGCACCCTAATGTTATATGGAATTTGTAATGCTCAAATATTCATTGGTGAGATGGTGTTGAGTTTGGTCTCAATAATGTGCTAGTACCTTGGAGTTGAATACCTCAAGTGCTCTGGAGGAGCCACACATTATACATGTAATTTTTGTACTCTTATCATATAATGTAGTGTAGCTAGGGGTTCCCTGGGGAAGAAGTGTACCCATTTGGGAGTTGGTAAAACTGGTAAGAAAATTATATATTTGGAAGAGGATAATTGGAGATAATACTTGGAGAAATAGTGAAACTGAGGAATCATCAAGAGAGGATATTCTACAACCCTCTATAAATAAGTCTATCAATTTGGAATTTGTAGAGGTATTTGTGTTTCTTTGGAAAATTGGGAATAGGTATTTGGGGTTTGAAACTTTGAAAATTATAAGAGAACTGTAACTTGTATAATAATTGAATTCACTATTTAGAACCATTAGAATATGCTTTAGGGTCAATATAACCTTTGTATAGAATCTCAATATTATTGAACACCCAAGTAAAAATTTGGAAGAAATTTTTGTAATTATTGTTCGGTACAAATAGAGGTGACTGTTATCCCCATTTTTTGGATAACTACGGAGATTGTGTCTCAAGGCCCTTAGGTTACAGATATGGAGTGATGAAAGACTACATGACCAACAATACCCTTTGCACAGATGGAAAACCCACTCACCATGACAGATGGTCACTGGTTTACAGATGGCATCCACCACACCAGTTGGCTTCCGGAAGGAAGTGGACCTTGATCCATGAGGTACAAGTCAGTATTATGGTGAGAATCATTTCAATAACTAAGCCATTTGATTATCTTGTATCTTAGATTTCTCTAGATTTCATGATATGCGCTTGGACATTATGCCTTTTTCCCTTCTTAACCTTGGTGGTTGACATTGTGCCCTAGTAAGTGGTATTCTTTGGGAATGGGTTTTCTACTGTGAAATCCCTTAATGAACCACCATACCATTCCTAACCATACTTACCATTTTCCATCATTTTCCCCCTCTGTTTCCTTATCTCTTGGGATTTTAGGGTGTATTGACCCGAGATGGGGTTGTCCCTCATTCTATGGGAAGAATGGGTTAAAGGCCCATAGGGGTTGGTGTTGGGTAAAAGATAAAAACCATATATGAACCTTCCATATGCTTCACCCAGGGATCACCCAAGAAAGCAATAAAACACTTATCTTTGAATAAAAGGGGACCCATAATATAACAAAGAAATACCTGAAAGGTAGATTGAAGGATATGAGGTCTCATCTCGAGCTGACCTATCATGTCCATGGATATATAGTGGTATAAAATTGTCATTATCTAGTCACCAAACCAAGGCAGTGACTCTCAGTTGCATGGTTGAGAGAAAGAGGGTCTGATCACGAGCTAGCCTTCTCATTTCAATTAGGAATTTCTGGGTGACATTGCCATCATCTGGTCACTACACTAGGGCAATGACCTTCAAACTCTCCTTGTTCTAAACAAAATATAAATAAAGAAAGATAAAAGGAAAATGATGGGCTTGGAAAAAGTGCATTGCAGACGAATGTACCACACACCCTCTACAAAGGAACCCATGAGTGAGACACTACAACCCCTACTATGTAATGAGTCCTATTCCCATTGAGTCTTGACCCCATCCACCTCATACACCTTACATAGCTTAGAGAGGAACATCTTGGAGGATCTCCTTGACCTAGGGCAAGATCTACCCAACAAGATACCTCGTCAACCCTCCCATACTTAAGCTTGACAAGTCGCATAGTCTCTTTGAGATGTTAATTGTTTGATATAGTAATCTTTGATGCATATGATTAGATGGATTATTTATTGATTGGATCTAATTATCATGATGTTGTGACTTCAGATCCTTGGAGGGAATGTTCATTTGTCTTTGCAAGACCTAGCTGGTGGATAGTTTTGGGAGAACAAGCCTAGCTTGGGCTTCCATGGGTCTACAAGCCCACAGGTTGGATGTCAAGGAGTTGCATGCCAAATGAAAGATATATGAATTGGACGGCCTTGATAATGACTTGGATGACCTATCTCACTCATTTCTTGCCAAACTATTTTCCCATGACGGGAAAAACGTCCCATTTTTTAGAATGACATCATGATTATGGGGGATAGGGCTTGGTGGTGAGGTACCACTCATTTGCACTTGGAAGTTTCTGGGAGAAGAGGGTCTTCACCATGATCATATCACTTAGATGCTTGACACATGGCCTTGGGAGGCATTTCCTTACTTCTCGAACACCAATGACCTGCTCAAAGTGGAAAAACGTCCTCTAAGGGGGTGACAACATCCTAGATTAGGGTTTAAATTGTGAAAATGATGAAATTTTAAGTGAATTGTTTAATATTATTGTGTTAAGGGGGAAAAATTAGGGTTTTTGACCTCTAATCTTGTGTTTTACTCCTTATTTTATGGACAAGCCATGTTGGCTAATTTTTGTATAAATAGAGATCATAAGATCTCATTTTGAATCATAACTCTCCTCTTGTGAGAGGATTTGGTATAAATTTTTCGGCCTCCTTAGCTATTTTATCTCTTGTTCACTTTTGTATGGCTATGGTTGTGAATGGTTAATGGAAGAACTAATCCGCTAGCCTTGGATTGTTATTTTCTAGCTCTTGTGGTGGATTGTGTAAGCATCTCTCTTGATCTTAGTATGGTTTTCACTCTCTTGCTATCATTTTATTCAAGTCAAGTATTGTTATGCTAGGAGACAGGTGGGAAGTATAAGGGCATGCACTCCCACCATAGTCTTCACCATTTTATTGCTTCATCTCATTAATTAAGCGTTTGCTAAGAGAAGTATAAGGGCATACACCCTCTTAGCTTAAACCCTAGCTTAAATGAACTTGCCTTGGGGAGTAAAAGGGATTACACCCCCAAGGAGATAGATTCTCCAAGATCCTTGTGACTCCATTAACCCAATAGTAAAGGCACTAGTCATTGATTTGTTGCATTGGAGAAATAAAATATTGCATTGGGAAATGTGAATTTTGGTCATTTTTACTTCTTGCAAAGTGGATTGTTTTCCTTGTGCCTTGGGCACCTCACAACCACTATGGAATCCTCATATAAAAGATACTTATTTTTGTTGTTAAAAAATTGTGTCTTCAGTTATTAGGGCTGCAAAAACCCTAATTTAATTGCTTTAATAACTCTCTTACCAACCATTGGTTTTTGCTCAAAGTTTGCACACTTACTCTCCTTGTTGTAACTCGCCTTTTGGAAACATTTGATGGGATTCCAGTGTCTGATTTTATTTATGTAATAAATTTGATGTTACATCCATAAGTCTGATATAATTTGTTGCAGACAAGTGTTGACAACAACCTTATCTTTTGTGCTAGAACTTTGGCTTTTTCATCTTAAGTTTAGCTAGTCTTTATCTTGTATTTTCTATTTGATCTCTAGCACTTATTGAGAAGCTTCTAGTATAATTTATTTTCTAATATATATTTTTATCTACTGCTGAAAATTATGGAAAACAATATTAAATTGCTAATCCAACTAACATATAATGTTGCAAATCTTGTGTCTTGGGCAGGTACACTCATCAGGAAAAGCACTATACCTGTGGAGCAGTCATTACTTGAATTACAAGGAATCTCTCTCTACTTTTATTTCCATCTAGACTTGAAATCTAGGGGATTATTTTCTACTTCCCTCCATCTCCGTCTCAATCCCCCTAGGGTCACCGAGATTGCCTCCTTAGAGTGACCTAGTCACCCTTGAAGTGCGAGACCTACATCGAGGTGACATTGGGTGTAGGATTTTCATAGTTGTATCACTTTTTATGTGGTTGGGTAAAGATTTTACCAACCTAAAAATTGAGCTATAACATTTTGGCGTCGCTTCCGAGGAAAATTTTGAATCTTCTTCGTACTCCAATGACACTTTGGTAAGCTATCCCAAAGCCTTTCCCTAAGCTTACCTAGAGACTCTACCCAAGGGACATTCCCTTTTCACCCTCCTTGATGAACTAATATTGAAGCTCATCTGGCAACTCCACCTTCCCAAAACCCTCCTTTTCCCAAGCCTTTCCCCCACGAGAAATTCAAGCCTTCTAAGGTTTACCAAAGAAGGCCTCCTCTCAATTCTATCGTTGATAAAACCATTTTCCATAAATCCCTTCCCCTTGATCCAATGACTCACCCTTGGGCAAGAGACCTCTACAAACCCCTCAACATGGCCAATATCCAAGGTTACCCTAACAAGATGCTGACATATGTCAACAAGTGGTTGCTAAATTTCCTAGGAAACAACGTGATAATTGTCGAAGACCACATTTATGTCATGGGTCGAGACATGGACAATGTAGGTATTGATCATGAAGATGTGGCCATGAGACTATTTTCCTCATCATTGACTGAGGAGGCTCTTGATTTGTTCAAGGGACTCCCTGATAATCGGATCATGACTTATGGTGCCTTTTTCGCCTTATTTAAAATAATATGGTCAAGAAAAGTAGATGGTGGGACACTTGCAACTCAGTTCAATCAAATAAAGAAAAAGGAGAATGAAATGGTAAGGGAGTTCATTTCAAGATTTGAAAGGTTGTACAATCAAATTACAATAGACTACCATCCTACAACATCATCAGTTTGTCTCCTTTACATGAATGCCTTTGAAGGGAAGTTTCAATACACTCTTAAATACAAAAATCCCACATCATTGGAAGAAGCTAAATAATTCAGTATCGACATTGAAGAGAATCTCCTTGATTAAAAAATAGAACATTTTCAGTATCCCACAACAAGACAAAATCAAGGATTAAGGTTTCCAACAACAATTCTCTTGATCCAATAGCTCTCCTAACTCAGAAGATAGACTAAATTAATACTCAGTTTAATCTGGTGAGAAACCAACTTATGAACCGTATGACTACAGTGGAAAGAAATCAATCTGCTACCAGACCTCAGTTTACCAGACAGTAGAGAGATGCCATTCTTGGAAACCAAGACCTCAAAAATAGGAAAATGCCCTAGATACTTTGAAACTTGTTGGGACATTTGATTTATAATATTGGTGTCTCCCATACCAAGAGCCCCATAGGGAAGATGAGTTCCCCCAACAAAATGAAGATTACCCTAACGATATAAACTTCATGATTTGTAATCTCAACGATGAACAAGTTGCTCAAGAACTAGTCAATGAAGCCAGAAGAATAGGAGAAAGACAGGGGAGACTATGATCCTTAATTAAGTTGACATATGGTCAGAAGAAGGAACTAAAGAGGAGGGAAATTTTAATCTACAGAATACAAAAATGCTTTAGCCCCTCCGTCACATCCTGACACTCCAATTCCACTAGCAGAAAAGGTGGCTCCACCACCACCACCACTGGTATGTGAGTTGATTCCTAAGCCAACTCCTGCATATGACATTCAGTTGAATATATATGTTGAAAATATGTTTGGAAAACTGAATATGACGGTCTCAGTAAGAGAGATGTGTAAGATCCCTTCTGTGAAAAGGGAAGTTTTGAGGATATTACAGGTGCCAGCTGAGAAAGAGGATCCTCCCATCACACTAAACACTATGTATCGGCCAAAGGAAAAGGACCATCCCTTCTATATCTCATTAGTCATTAATGGCCTCCACTTGAACAACTACATGCTTTCTTTAGGGGCCTCAAAAAATGTCATATCTTTGAAGGTAATAAAACAGTTTGGTTTAAAGACAATCTGACCTTATGGAAATGTATGTGGTATTGATTCCAGAAGAGTTAAGGTCTTGGGAGTATGTGAAGAAGTTGAAGTATTTTTTATAGATTTTCCACATATCAACGTCCTCATGGATATATTAGTGATCAATGTCCTTGATGCTTGGGGGATTCTCTTGTCAAGGACCTGGTCGTCAGCCCTTGGAGGTTTCCTTAGTATGAACCTTACACATAGATATATCCCCACGGGAAATGGCACGTATGAGATCCTATATAACAGGGAGAAGAAACATACACATGTGATGAATTTGAGAGGGGCCCGTTATGTCAGTGAACACTACCATTGTAACACCTTGTTTCCCCCAATTTGTAATTAATCATAAAATAGGAATTACCATGCTAATGCATGAGGACAATGTAAATGTATTATTGTTTGAGTTGCCAATAACTGACTATGGGGGTGAATCCTTGAAAGTACTGGCCATGATATCACTAGAGGAAGAATGTGAAAACTGTACAAGCAGTTTCATATATCAAATAACCCCAAATCTCCCTTGATAAGGATGACAAACCTCCTTCGAATCCCAAGGAAAGAAAATCAGTTAATGAAGAAAGGACCGGTGGTTGAATTATCAACCACCCCCATGAATGGAAACATGGGTTGTCTGCCCGAAGTACCACAGTGACCTGTAGACATGAGCTTCCTTCTGATAGAAGGAATAGGATAGTTCGGAAAACCTTCCAAGGTAAGAGGGATACACATGGGAGAGGAGACACCAGAAAAAAAAAGCGTAAGATCGCAAGGGAGATGCGCAGAGCTCTCCAACGAGTCACGAACTGAAGGCCATGAGATTGATGCCGAGGAGCATTTGAGAAACCTCGCCGAGGCCATAATCAAGAGAGAAAGCTCTGAGTTACAGAGAACAAGACCCAAACATAAGCAGAAATGGAGGAAGAACCCTCAAGAAGTGTGAGAATTCCCTGGTGATATCATGGCTTGGCACGAGGGTGGCCAGAGTGCTAAGAATGAATGCCTCTGAGCCTATGGTAGGGTGGAAGGATGAACACCTGCAGTTAGTTGGTTGGCAGCAACCTGTAATAGATAAGCGATTTCCTACCCTGTGTAATTTAGCCGTAACTGTGTATGAATTGGTTATATTGTGTATGTTTCAGAAATTGTGCATATTTCTTAATGGATATATTGTATCCATTATATTTCTGTGTGGTTGTATAATTAGGCAAGTAAGGAATTATATGGTTTAGACATGACTTGTTCTCATAAACTCTTGAGTTTTGTAGTGTCTTAATCTAGAGCCACGAACTATGAGCTCGTTGACCTTAGGCGTAGTTGCATGTACGATGGTTTACTCACCTAGTTGTTCTGAGTCCCTTGGAGGATGGAGTTTGTTAATCTCATGAGAGGTAGTGCAGATATGCACAGGCTCTTTGCGATCAAATAGAACCCCAAAACCCCTTGATGAAGGAGCGCAATAGTTGTGCTGAAGACTCTTCTAAGAGTCAAGTCCAGGAGAAAGAGCACAAAGCTCTCAATTCCTTCATAGCTGAGGAAGCTCAGGAAGGATAGCGAGTTTCAAATACCAAAAGAGAGTACCCTTTCATTTTCTAGATGAACGGAAAAGATCCTTTCGGAGGATCTGAGGTTTGTCACGACTGTTAGATTGGAGGGAGGAACGAAGGCGTTAATACCTTGACCCCTTCAGCCTTCGCAAGTAGCGATGGGATCTAGGACCGTAGATCCAAGGATCTATCAGAGCTCTATTGGTCGTCGATGTTAACCCTTGCATAGGCAGGAGAGTGGGCTCGACGAAGTCCTGAAAGTCCCAAAGTATTTGGAACCGTCCATCAACATAGGACACATGGCTATCGGTCGGTTTTTAGGCATCCGAGAAACCAGAGGGAAAGACCCCTCATCTTCGCAAGTCGCGAAATCCTGGTATATGAAACCCTGACGTGCTCTATGGATGAGCCGATTTAGTGTGAATAAATTTCAACATTTCGACATCCCGGAAACCAGAGGACAAGACCCCTCATCTTCACAAGTTGCGAAATCCCAGTATACAAAATCCTGACACGCTCTGTGGTTGAGCCGGTTTAGTGTGAATAAGTTTCGGCGTTTTAGCATCTGAGAAACTAGAGGGCAAGACCCCTCATCTTCGTAAGTCATGAAATCCCGGTGTACGAAACCCCGACACGCTCTGTGGTTGAGTTGGTTTAGTGTGAATAAGCTTCGGTGTTTCGGCATCTGGGAAACCAGAGGGCAAGACCCCTCGTCTTCGCAAGTCGTGAAATCCCAGTATACAAAACCCAGACGCACGATTAAGACTAAGTGTCTCTCAACACCCTTAAGCTCAGGAGGGATAGTGACTGTCAGATCCAGATCAACAAGGGTCATTGATCTCATACACAAACTCGCGTATTGGAGTTCGGGGAATGGAGTGACTAGTGGTTTGGGTCACTGCATTTTGAACTCCCGGTTACTAAAATCCAGATACGGCCAGGACCGTCGGATCAAGGGGAGATTCGCAACCGTCAATCTCATCAAAGGTAAGATTTTGGGTTTCGGGGTTTAAAGAGTCAAAAGACTTGACTCTCTTGCATCGCTGAGTCATGAAATGCGAAAGGCACCTCTTGGCTTGGCCTGTGGTCATAAACAACAATCACATGGAGGTGGATAAGGGAAGAGCTAGCATGCGTTAGGCTCCCGTAGGAATTCGGGGATTCTATCCCTTGAGGAAGAGAAAACAAATTATTTTTGTTGTAATGGGTATGTGACAAATTGGTATCAGAGCATGGTTACAACACTTGGCCTGCTTGGGCTCATGTACGAGTCGTGTAAGGAGATATTGTTATCTGCATTTTCTCTTTAAGGAGAAGGACTGCAGAATGAAACTGTAATTTGGAATTTCTACGGAATTCTAGCAAAGGAATTATATTGTTCCTTGTCAAAATGATAACTACTCTTATAGGAGTAGGGATGCATTGATCAATATTACTGATAAGACCTGAGTATGAATAACAAAGATGGAATAAATTGTGCTATGAAGTTGCACGAGCCAGAAAAGGGACATGAACTGAGTTGTTTTGTTATAGTGTGACGATGGCTACCTACTAAAGAAGGTAGATTCTCTTGCAATTGAGATGGCTGGTTAGGTAAGAATTAAGATCCTCATGAAGAACTCCTTCATGATTTAGGAAATCTGGTAAGGACTTGTAGGATCCTTAGAAAGTTATAATTACTGTATTATTAAAAGACTAAACCTTGAGCATATAACTCCTCACGAATGAGAGGACTGATGAAAATATGTAGGGTCAGACTATCTGACCTATAATGGTTAGAATCAACAACAAGGATAATATGTTTAAACAAGATTAAGAGGAGTCCTTTGGGACTGTTGCTAATTCCCAAGAGTGACCCTTGTTGGTTGTTCCCATAAAGAGAGGGTAACATCTGTATGAGTTATGACTATGAGATTAGTACTGTAAGTAACTTACAAGATCAGAAAAAATAGCGAGGAAATTTCTTATGCCGAGTGTGCATATAGAGCACAAGGAGTGCATATAGAAACAAGATTGTGTTAAAGTTTGAAAGATCCGGAGGTTGAACACAGAGGTTGATTCCAGAAGAGTTGATGCCAAGTTCGTCGTTGGAATTCATTGAAAATCTGAACGGACGGTGAAATTCTCGAAGGGAGGAATACCGAAATTCAATGAACCATTAGATCTAGTAGATCAGCGAAGAAGATAAGGATGATAACCTCTCATCACTCACAAACTCAGGAGAAATAGTATCCATTAGATTGGAATCAATGAGAGTCATTTATCTAGAGCTTTGAGGTTTCAACTATTGGGAAAATAGAAGCGAAGACTTTCCCAAAGTCGCGCAAGGTAAATCATCAATTCAATTAGGGTCGTTGGTTAGCGAATGACCTGAACTGTAGATCCGGTGTAATTGGATCTTCAGGAGTCAGAGGTTTAGAAGTCAATGGGAAGTATTTTGAGAACTTTCATGTCATGAAATCCCGACATCCATCCTGAGCCATTGGATCGAGACAGGTGGTGGATTGTTGATCTAACACATACACATTTTGGGGATTCAAAATCGAGAGTTAGGAGGTGAAGACTCTGCCAGAATCCTGAAAGGTGGAAAGTCGGCATTTGATCAGGACCGTTGATTGGCAGAGAGATCTGGACCGTGGGATCCAAGTTGTCGAACCCTCGTGGATCAGAAGTTTGGGAAACGATGGAGCATTGTCCGTGGATTCGCTGAAACATGGGATCCTAACGTGTGTCTAGGAGTTGACCCTAGGTTTCGAGCGAAGGGTCACGTGAATAAAAGAGATGAGAAAATCTTAGCCTCGGTCTTTCAAGTTTTTGGATTTCGGGGATCAAGGAACCAGAGTTCCTTTCAACAGGAATCTCGAAATCGCGAAATGTGAAGCGCCTTTTAGTTCGGATTGTGGTCACCGACGGTGGTCACGTGAGGAGAAGGTGTGGAATAGTATGATGAGTACATAGCTGTGTTCAATTGTACTTGAGTGCATGAGTTTAATGCATTGTGAAGCTTCATAATAGGAAGCCTGATATTAATACTGGTAAGGTATGAATGATATTAAACGTGCAAATAATGCACACGTATGATGTAAGAGTATAAGTATACTAGAGGCCCAATATGATTTCCCCGATGAGTGAAACATGAAGTAAGTATTGCTCTTGTCTAGATTAAATGAATACTATGGAGGCATAGATGACTCCATTCTAGGGAGTCATGAAAGTTTTGTTCCAAATAATATCCTGAGGGGAATGTATTCCATTTCCTTAGGAAGTACCAATATAATTAGATGAAAGGGTAAATGAGCAAAGATTCTCTTTTGTCATAATAAGAGACAAATGATTACGCCTTTGAGCATCACATTAGAAGGATTGTGAATGAATCTAAATTGACTGATCTTAATAGTAAAGATGCATGTGGGCTGTAAAATATACCTATGGAAATTGCACACAGGCTTACAATTATGAGTATAGCTAAGTACATCGTGGATGTAAGTTAGCAAAAACCTAGAACATGTGTGGATGCATAATCTGGAATACATACCAGAAAGGTATGTTTATGTCCCTTAAAGAATGCTTATTAACAAGTTGAAGCTAATTTGAGCTTGAGGCCATCACAGATAGTGATGGATATGCAACAAGGAAGTTGCATACCAAAGGAGTTCCTGGTGGAGGAACTGTGTAAGGACTTTGTCAGAAGAACAGAGTCACAACCCTAATAATTGTTGAAGGTTGGACAATGGGCTGCAAGGCCTGTCCATATATAAGAGTCCTGGATTACATTTTGAAAGAATCATGTAATTAACAGAAGACTAACAAGTGAATATTGACCATTCTGATAACCGAATGGAAGTGTGTAGGATGCACATGTTCATGATTCATTATGAACAAAGAGTTTCTATTAAAGCATGTTGTGGTATCCCAAAAAGGTTTAGGGTGAGGCCTAACCAAGGTGGTTCAAGGAAAAGAGTAGGAAGATCTCGACAGGGAGTAGAATTGAAAAAGTAGAGAAGAGACAGTGAGGCCTTAGAGGTAACTCAGTTGGGCTGAAAGGTCCCAGGCGGTGTAGGAAGAGTTGGAAGAAGGGGAGAGTCCTCAACTCTTTCCTTGCTGAGTATTATGTTTCCCCTTGGATGAGAAAGCTGGTACACCAATAAAAATAAACAGGTTTTGACACCATAGTGATGATGGTTGTAATACTGTGAAAACGATTGAGAATTGTTGTGTTGCACTCATGAAAACATTAAGGATAGTGTGAGGAAGTACATATGGATATGCTGGGACATTTCTAAAAATATTTTATTAATTTAAATGCTATGGTACTTGCATTTTAATTTACATGACGAATAATGTGCCTATGGTGTATGTCATATGTAGAAAGAAATAAGATTGGAACTGTTGAGAAAGATAGTGGCCAATAATCAACAACCTCAAGCAGAGGGTGACCATGGGAAGGTTGCGGTTGAAAGATTGTTGACAGGACTGTGAAAATCCTGCTAAAGCATTGTTGATGAGGTAGAGATCAGAAAGAGAGTGCTAGCAGCCAAGAACCAGTATAAAGATATTCATGCCTATGTGGCACAAGGTATGAAGGGATTCGGTAAGAACCCCTTCTGAAATATTTTATTGTCTTAGCGTTATGCATGAACTTTGAAAGGTAGTTGTATGCCTTGGATACCCAAGTAAGGTATGATTTGGGAAGGAGAACCCGAATAATGGAGATATGAACCTCTGGTAGTAAACATTGTTTGTAACCATTGGGAGAATTCATGAACCGATATGTCATGAATGCATTGACCAATCAAGGAATGCATAAAGGAATTCATGTGAAAATTTTGAGTTCATGTGCATAGATTTGGGATCGTGATTGGCCTATAGTAGGCAGTATGGTCCTATTGTAAGAATGAAAGAAAATGAATAAACCATATGAGGAAAAGGTTTGTTAAATTCCAACACCCCATGGCCAATAACCTGTCATAAAGTGTGACAAACTTGAAATCAATGCAAGAGTGCATTTGGGCATGAATGTGGACATGGATATTGGCACATTTGTTAAAACCCTTTGAAATGTTGAATTATGTTTTGAAAAGCTTGGTATGTTGAGATGAGACTAACAGTTTGTTTGGCTGTGGAAAGAATGAATTGCAGGAAGCAAAGGGTCATGGATATGGCAGTGAGGTAAGCCCATAAGAAAGACCAATTTTCTGTTGAGCCAAACTGTAAGGAATGGTATTTCCTTTTGAGAAAGTGAATTTGATTGTTAGTATGCACAATTCTGAAATTGTTGTGATGAAGTTGAAAAGGTGCGATAAAAATGTATGTGCATGAGAACTAACAATTTGATTATCTGAGGAATGATTGCAGGAAGAAAGAGTCTTGGATATGGCAATGTTGTAAGTCCATAAGGAAGACCGATTGCCTGTTGAGCTAAACTGCAAGGAGTGGTATTTCCTTTTTGAGAAAGTAATTTAATTGTTACGTATGCACAATTCTGAAATTGTTGTGACGATGTTGTAAAGGTGAAATAAAATGTATATGCATGGAAAAGCTAACAAGTCATTTGGTCGATTGAAGTTGAAAGTGTAGGAAGCAAAGGGGTCTTGGATGTGGCAACATTGTAATCCCATAAGGCAGGACAATTGCTTGCTGAGACAAACCGTTATGGGAAGGAAAGTCCCATAATTATGAATCTGGTTCCTGTGCAGAACAAATATGAAAACAAATCGTGAGATTGGAAAATCTGTGGGTGACAGATTTGCAATAAAAATTCTGAAAGTTAGAATTTATAATGATGTCTCATGAATTTTGTATACATGTGATACAGGTGAGAAGAAAAGACATGTCCAGAAAGGACAGACGAGGGATGTCAAAGCTGAATATGATGAACATGGCTACTACTGAGCCATGAAAACCCCGTGATAAGCCATGATTACCTGAAAATTATTGTGTTGAGGTAACACAAGTCGGAGGTACACCTTGGCAGAGCAATTTTGAGGGACGCCTCGACTGTAAGACTCGATAGAGTCTCTAAAATTTTCCTGTGCAAGAAAACCTTGGCAGGGCAAGATGGATCACTTGAGGGATTGTATAGCAGTGAAGGGGATGCCTGAGCCTGGGCCTAGAGGGTGAGTGACCGCAAGGAAGAGGAGACCCTAATAATTCTTGTAAACTATTGGGATCATGCACACAGTGGGTAGTTTCCCATAAAGAAAAACCTTGGAAAGGAATATGAAATCATGATAGCTCTTGTGAACTATTGAATTGGAATCATGCACCCAATGGGTACGTCAAGGAAAGCGATGAGCATGGATAAAAAAACTACCATGTGGATACAGATCCACAAACTGCACAGATAAGTATTGTGCTAAGATTATGAAAATTTTCTTTTGAATTTTGAACAACAACAAGATGTTTTCGCACAAAATTGTGATTAATGTTCTTGTTGTCCAAGAATTATTAAAGGAAGATAACGAAGACTAAGATCCTGAAAGAGGACTTGACCGAGGATGAAGGTCAAGACTTCTGAAGTGGCTGAATGAGAAAGGCATCACAGGTGTTTTTGAGAAAGAACACCGAGGATGGCGTTCCTTTAAGGGGGAGGGAATTGTAACACCATGTTTCCCCCAATTTGTAATTAATCATAAAATAGGAATTACCATGCTAATGCATGAGGACAATGTAAATGTATTATTGTTTGAGTTGCCAATAACTGACTATGGGGGTGAAGCCTTGAAAGTACTGGCCATGATATCACTAGAGGAATAATGTGAAAACTATACAAGAGGGTTCATATATCAAATAACCCCAAATCTCCCTTGATAAGGATGAAAAACCTCCTTCGAATCCCAAGGAAAGAAAATAAGTTAATGAAGAAAGGATTGGTGGTTGAATTATCAACCACCCCCATGAATGGAAACATGGGCTGTCAGACTGAAGTACCACAGTGACCTGTAGACCTGAGCTTGCTTTTGACAGAAGGAACAAGATAGGTCGACAAACCTTCCAAGGTAAGAGGGATACACACGGGAGAGGAGACACCAGACAAAAAAAAAGTGTAAGCTCGCAAGGGAGATGCACGAAGCTCTCCAGCGAGTCATGAACTGAAGGCTGCAAGATTGATGCCAAGGAGCATCTGAGAAACCTCGCTGAGGCCATAATTGAGAGAGAAAGCTTTGAGTTACAGAGAAAAGGGCCCAAACAAAAGAAGAAATAGAGGAAGAACCCTCGAGAAGTGTGAGAATTCCCTGGTGATATCATGGCTTGGAATGGGGGTGGCCAGAGTGCTAAGAATGAATGCCTCTGAGCCTATGGTAGGGTGGAAGGACGAACACCCACAGTCAGTTGGTTGGCAGCAACCTGTAATAGATAAGCGATTTCCTACCCTGTGTAATTTAGTCGTAACTGTGTATGAATTGGTTATACTGTGTATGTTTCAGGAATTGTGCATATTTCTTAATGGATATACTGTATCCCTTCTATTTCTGCATGGTTGTATAATTAGGCAAGTAAGGAATTATATGGTTCAGACATGACTTGTTCTCATAAACTCTTGAGTTTTGTAGTGTCTTAAGCTAGAGCCACGAACTGTGAGCTCGTTGACCTTAGGCATAGTTGCATGTACGATGGTTTACTCACCTAGTCATTCTGAGTCCCTTGGAGGATGGAGTTTGTTAAGCTCATGAGAGGTAGTGCAAATATGCATAGGCTCTCTACGATCAAATAGAACCCTAGAACCCCTTGATGAAGGAGCACAATATTTGTGTTGAAGACTCTTCTAAGAGTCAAGTCCAGAAGAAAGAGCGCAAAGCTCTCAAGTCCTTCATAGCTGACGAAGCTCAGGAAGGATAGCGAGTTTCAAATACTAAAAGAGAGTACCCTTTCGTTTTCTAGATGAACGAACGAGATCCTTTCGAAGGATCTGAGGTCTGTCACGACCATTAGATTGGAGGGAGGAACGAAGGCATTAATACCTTGACCCATTCAGCCTTCGAAAGTAGTGATGGGATCCAGGACCGTAGATCCAAGGATCTATCGGAGCTCTATGGCATCCGATCTTAACCCTTGCATAGGCAGGAGAGTGGACTCGACGAAGTCCTGAAAGTCTCGAGGTATTCTGAACCATCCATCAGCATAGGACACGTGGCTGTCGGTCAGCGTTTCGACATCTAGGAAACCAGAGGGCAAGACCCCTCGTCTTCGCAAGTCACAAAATCCTGGTTTACGAAACCCTGACGTGCTTTGTGGATGAGTCGGTTTAGTGTGAATAACTTTTGGCGTTTTGGCATCTGGGAAACTAGAGGGCAAGACCCCTCATCTTCGCAAGTCGTGAAATCCTGGTATACGAAACCCCGATGCGCTCTGTGGTTGAGATAGTTTAGTGTGAATAAGTTTTGGCATTTCAGCATCCGAGAAACTAGAGGGCAAGACCCCTCGTCTTCGCAAGTCACAAAATCTCGGTGTACGAAACCCCGACGCACTCTGTGGTCGAGCCGATTTAGTGTGAATAAGCTTCGACATTTCGGCTTCCAGGAAACCAGAGGGAAAGACCCCTCATCTTTGCAAGTCATGAAATCCTGGTATACGAAACCCCAATGCACTCTGTGGTTGAGCCAGTTTAGTGTGAATAAGTTTTGGCATTTCAGCATTCGGGAAACTAGAGGGAAAGACCCCTCGTCTTTGCAAGTCGCAAAATCTCGGTGTACGAAACCCCGACGTGCTCTGTGGTTGAGCCAGTTTAGTGTGAATAAGATTCGATGTTTCGGCTTCCAGAAAACCAGAGGGCAAGACCCCTCATCTTTGCAAGTCACAAAATCCCGATATACGAAACCCTGACGCACGATTAAGACTGAGTGTCTTTCAACACCCTTAAGCTCAGGAGGGATAGTGACCATCAGATCCAGATCAATGAGGGTCATTGATCTCATACACGAACTCATGTATCAGAGTTTGGGGAATGGAGTGACCAGTGGTTTGGGTCACTACATTTCAAACTCCCAATTACCAAAATCCTGATATGGCCAGGACTGTCAGATCAGGGGGAGATTCGCAGCCGTTGATCTCATCTAGGGTAAGATTTCGGGTTTTGAGGTTTGAAGAGTCGAAAGAATTGACTCTCTTGCATCGTTGAGTCGTGAAATGCGAAAGGCGCCTCTTGGCTTAGCTTGTGGTCATAACCAACGATCACATGGAGGTGGATAAGGGAAGAGGTAGTCTGCACAAGGCCCTCATAGGAATTCGGGGATTCTATCCTTTGAGGAAGAGTGAAAAATTTATTTTTGTTGTAGTGAGTATGTGACAAATCGGTATCAGAGCATGGTTACAACACTTAGCCTGCTTGGGCTCATGTACGAGTCGTGTAAGGAGATATCGTTATCTGCATTTTCTCTTTAAGGAGAAGGACTGCAGAATGAAACTGTAATTTGGGAATTTTTATGGAATTCCAGCAAAGGAATTATATTGTTCCTTGTCAAAATGATAACTACTCTTATAGGAGTAGGGATGCACTGATCAATATTACTGATAAGACCTGAGTATGAATAACAGAGGTGGACTAAATTGTGCTATGAAGCTGCACGAGCTAGAAAAGGGACATGAACTAAGTTGTTCTTTTATAGTGTGACGATGGCTACCTACTAACGCAAGTAGAGTCTCTTTCAATTGAGATGGTTGGTTAGGTAAGAATTAAGATCCTCATGAAGAACTCCTTCATGATTTAGGAAATCTGGTAAGGACTCGTAGGATCCTTAGAAAGTTATAATTACTATATTATTATTAGACTAAACCCTGAGCATATAACTCCTCACGATTGAGAGGACTGATGAAAATATGTAGGGTCAGATTATCTGACCTATAATGGTTAGAATCAACAAAAAGGATAATCTGTTTAAACAAGATTAAGAGGAGTCCTTTGGGACTGTTAATAATTCCCAAGAGTGACCCTTGTTGGTTGTTTCCATAAAGAGAGGGTAACATCCGTATGAGTTATGACTATGAGATTAGTCTTGTAAGTAACTTAAAATCTCAGAAAAGATAGCGGGGAAATTTCGTATGCCGAGTGTGCATATAGAGAACAAGGAGTGCATATAGAAACAATATTGTGTTAAAGTTTGAAAGCTTCGGAGGTTGAACACAGAGGTTGATTCCAGAAGATTTGATGCCAAGTTTGTGGCTAGAAGTCATTGAAAATCTGAATGGATGGTGCAATTCTCGGAGGGAGGAATACCGAAATTCTGTGAACCATTAGATCTAGTAGATTAGCGGAGAAGATAAGGATGATAACTTCTCATCACTCACAAACTCAGGAGGAATAGTATCTGTTAGATTGGAATCAATGAGAGTCGTTGATCTAGAGCTTCGAGGTTTCAGCTATTGGGAAAATAGAAGTGAAGACTTTCCCAAAGTCGCGCAAGGTAAATCATCAATTCAATCAGGGTCGTTGGTTAGTGGATGACCTGAGCCGTAGATCCAGTGTAATCGGATATTTGGGAATCAGAGGTTTAGAAGTCAACGAGCATAGTTTTGAGAACTCACATGTCATGAAATCCCAACATCCAACCTGAGTCATTGGATCGAGACAAGCGGTGTATCGTTGATCTGACGCATACACATTTTGGGGATTCGAAATCGGGAGTTAGGAGGTGAAGACTCTGCCAGAATCCTGAAAGGTGGAAAGCCAAGATTTGATCAGGACTGTTGATTGGAAGAGAGATCTGGACCATGGGATCCAGGTTGCAGGACCCTCATGGATCAAAAGTTTGGGAAACGATGGAGCATTGTCCATGGATTTGCCGAAACATGGGATCCTAACGCGTGTCTAGGATTTGACCCCAGGTTCCGAGCGAAGGGTCATGTGAATAAAAGAACCAAGAAAACCTTAGCCTTGGTCTTCCAGGTTTTGGGATTTCGGGGATCGAGGAACCAGAGTTCCTTGCAACAAGAATCCTGAAATTGTGAAATGTGAAGTGCCTTTTAGTTCGGATCGTGGTCACCACTGGTGGTCACATGAGGAGAAGGCGTGAACTAGTATGATGAATACTTAGCTGTGTTCAATTATACTTGAGTGCATGAGTTTAATGCATTGTGAAGCTTCATAATAGGAAGCCTGATATTAATACCGGTAAGGTATGAATGATATTAAACGTGCAAGTAATGCACATGTATGATGTAAGAGTATAAGTATACTAGAGGCCCAATATGATTGCCCTAGTGAGTGAAACGTGAAGCAAGTATTGCTCTTGTCCAAATTAAATGAATACTATGGAGGCATAGCTAACTCCATTCTGGGGAGTCATGAAAGTTTTGTTCCAAATAATAGCCTGAGGGGAATGTATTCCATTTCCTCAGGAAGTACCAATATAATTAGATGAAAGGGTAAATGAGCAAAGA